>OZ012735.1:866322355-866327520 GCA_963859935.3 Lathyrus sativus | reverse complement strand
AGTTGAAGAACTCTCCTAGTACAGGTGGGTTTTTTTAGACTTAAAGCAAAGTCTAATGGTTTCTAAACTAAGGTTGAAATGACTTAATAAAGTCAAGGGAATGGGTGAATGAATTATCCATAACATAAGGGTTATTGGAAAGATCTTTTCCTTTGGAGAGGGACAGGAGAGGCAACTTGGATGAAAGTTAACAAACTTTATCACTTGGGGAAAGAGAATTTTAAGCAAAGTAACAACATGATAAATATGCATTCATGGTGACAACCATTAGGTGAACTTGTGAAATGATAAAGTGAAAGTGCATTGATGACAATCAAAGCAGTTGATTAAGCAGGAAGTGTGACAATCAAGCTTCAGTGTATTTAGCAGATGAAGTAAAAAAAATGAACATGGTAACAACCAAAGATGAAATCTAGCATGTTAGCTAACATTTAATAACATGAATGCAAACAAATATCACAAACAATCACCAATGTATCAAAAGAAACATTCATCTGCATACACGAAAACGATCACAGAATGTACATAACTTGCACATAGTCAAAAGAGATGAAAAATTAGGCAAACATGAAAATAAAAAATATGACATGAAATTATACATCAAGATGAACAAAATGCAAAAAGAATGGGTGAAAAATGATTAAAATTGAGTGAGATATGAATTTTTGAAAATGGTATGAAAAATGACAAAAACAAATAAAAGGGTTGCCCTCCTCAGGGGTCGAACCCACGCTTGCATGGTCAACGACACTTAAGTGACAAGTTGCTTACCACTGGGGTGGCTATACATCCAATGTTTATGCCACCCCAAATAATATATGAGGTATGCCTACAAAACTGGCTGGGCAACAACATGAAGCAAAAACACCAACTTGCATTTTCATCACATTCTCTCAAATCTTAAAGGGTTTTGACAAAATTTTAGTGTAACTTGAGTATTTTTGAACAAGGAACAAAATGGCATTTTTAGTTTTTTGAAATTCTTCTTCCATTTTAAAACCCGATGGTATGTGCATTGTGATGTTTGAAAATGCAATTTGAGATGGAATTCATATACCAGTCAATTATAGGTCAATGTAATCTTGCACACACACCATATGAATGTTAAAGAATGAGTTTAGACCAGAAGAACAAGGCAAGGCAGCTTGACAGAGCAGATGGTATGCAACTTGCAAAGATGATATTAGATGCAATCATGAAAAAATGAAACTCAGGTTCTAGGCATATTATGACTAAGATAAGCATACATACACATTATATACATACTTTTAAATGACTTCAAACACAAAGAAATGCTAGAACCAGACTGTCATGAGAAATGATACTCTAAATGCAAGTTTGGCAAGTATTGATGCATGAGCATGTTCAATTTCAAGTCAAGACAATTTCAGACCAATTCAGTCACATACACACCTTATATTCATGGTATTGAGTGAGTTCAAGCACAAAAATGGTTTCAAAATAGGTTGTGACAAAATATGACCTTAAAACTGCACTTTGGTGTTTTGATGAATACATGAAAAGTTCAAAATCAAGTTTAATGCATATTTAAGTCAAACAAACTACATACACAGCTCATGTACATGTTAACCAATGATTTTAAACACAAAGATCATTTATAAAGTCAATTGAAATGAAAATGGCATGCTTGATGCAAGTGACATGTTGAAAAGCAAGTTGGAAATACAAAAACAGGTTCTATGTGTTTTCAGGCCAAAGCAACATTTCAGCCAAGTTGTAAACATGCATACCATTGATTCCAAACACACAAACAAGTCCTAAAACCAACAAGAGTGAAAGTGACCTACTCATGGCAACAAAGTGACATTTTGAAGGGCAATAAGAAGTTCAAAACAGGTTTGGAAGTATGTTCATGTAGAGCATTCATTTCACACAAGCTACATATCAACTAAATGAGGCTTTTACATTCCAAAACTAATCAAAAGCTAAGAAAATCCAAAACTGGTATGGTGATGCTCATTTTTGTTGAAAATGCATTTTGGGGGAATGGATTAAACTAGATGCAAACAACTCATGCTAATCATTCACACACATTACAAATGTGGTATTAAAGATGACTAAGCTTACCAGATAAACACATATCAAGTATCGCAATATTTTGACATTTTGATGCAAAAGCAATTCAAAAATTGACAGCAGGAGGGTATTTTTTAGGGATGATGCAATTTCATGATATTGCAATGAATAAAAGGAGACTCAATGATGCATACCTCTTGTAGACAGACTTGAATAAGCAAATTAAGCTGAGAAACCCAGAGAACTTCAACCACCTCCTTGCTTTGAGACTTTCCTTTTTTGAAGCAAAATGGAAATGTTGTGACAGTTGGAGAAATAGGAGGTACCAATGATTCTCAATGCTTTGGACAATTGGGAAATGACATATGTGAGGTGTTTGAGTGATTAAAATACCAAGGAAGTATCTAGAACAAGTTTTGGCAGATTTTATGGCTTTTGGTCAAAGTAACTTGGTATGGAAGTTGACTTTTTGAATGGTGAGGTTTTTGAGTGGTCTAAGGTCTTGGACACCTTCTATATCATATTTAGAGATTGTGTGGATGATTGTTGGGGTGTTTGAATGGGGAGAAATGAGTTTGGCAGCAAATGTACCAAGACAGATTTTTGAAGCTTTTGGCAATTTTGTGATTTTGGAGTAAGGTGTGAAAAAGTGAGAGCTTTGTGTTTCTCTGGTTTTTAGAATCAATATTGTGTGTAAAATGAAGTGATGAGGGCTCCCTTTTATAGGCAAATGAAGAGAGGGGGCAGATTTGGAGATTTCTTCACATGAAAGAAAGGTTTTACACTTTTGGATCAAACCTCCACAAAGGGGTTTTCTTGGCAGCTAGGTAAGCTTGAAGTCAAGCTTCATGATGAGTTTGAAGTGGCTAAAGTCAGGCTAGAGAGTGTAGGTTGATGGCTGTTTGCAGAACTTACTTTCCACCTCTTGCTTGTTAATAATTTTTTAATGCAAGTTGCAAGGCAACTTGCAAGCCTACTTGTCAAAGCCTCCAATTTCCATTCTCTGCATAATTCTTCACATTTCAATGCTTCAAAACATCCAAATATCAGAAATAATAAGATTCAAAGGCTGAGAAATGATCCAAGTGACCAAAGGATGAATATGAAAAATCACCAATGTGGGATTCAAGTATGAAAACACCATCTTGCCAAATCCATAACTCTCAGCTCATAAATGTTATTGAGATTTTCTAGTACTTTTTAGAAAGCCCTCAAATAGCTCTAAAACATTCATGTTTTCATGAGTTTCAAATTCCCAAAGGAACTTGGTCAAAAAGTCTCTCAAAGTTGCTAAAAAAATAAACATAAAAGTGAAATTTCTCTAAGTCTTTTTCCCTTCTTGAAATGAATTTGATCATAACTCCAAATCTATGCATTTTCTGATCATGGACCACTTATGGACTTTTGTAGGGTTTGTCAAGAGCTTTCAAATGAGCTTTGAACCACTTCATTTGGATGTGTGGTTAAGGAGTTATGGTTTAGCCCCTTTCAAAACCCTAATTTCCCGATTTTTCGATTACTCCTTCATCATTGATCCAATGGTCATAAAAATTGATAGGAAAGTGCAACATGATATAATGAACATTTTTTATTCACACTTTGAAGTCCAATTCTTTAAATTTGAAGAGTTGACTTTTTGGTCAACCGTATGATCGATCGGTGACTACCGAGTCGTCTGTTGACACTCTGGACCTCCTGAGACTTTGACACTTCTTGAATGAACTTTTTTTAGCTATATGAACTTCATGGATCATAATCCCACCATTAAAACACCTTCCAACATCAAATTCAAACTACAATTGACTTTCACTGGTCAAAAACCCTAATCGGGTGCCCTGAAATACACTGTTCTTGATTATGGGGTAACAACCTCAAATTGGATTCTCAATTGACATCATATGATACCCTTGACCTTGTTTCATGATTGAATTAGCCTAAAACTTTGATTGATCACAAACCCTAAAGCTTCGATTTGACTGTACAAAACCCTGATTCATCTGTAACTTAACAAAGACAAACATGCACTGGGTTAGGGTTAGATAATTCATGAGTATGCTCCTAAAATGATAATGAGAATCTAAGGGGTCAAAATTTGGGATATGACAGAAATTAATGATAATATCAATTATTTTCATTTAAAATGGGAGGAGCAGCAACGACGATTCTGGTGGGAGGAGCCGTGGTGGCAGCAGTGGTAGTGATGGAGGTGTAGTAGGGTGGGTGCATGCAACAGTTCCCACCGCAGCCTTTGTTGGCTGCATCATCAAACTCTTGAGCTTGGAGAGAATCAGATATGAGTTTAAAAATGAAAACAAACGCAAACACAGTTTAGGAAATGTTGTTCATTTTGTTTATAAGACTTGAACAAATTGTTAAGAAATGTGGTTGAGACTCATAACACAAATCAGTAATACTAGGTGGTTTTAGTTGGGATGATGTGCATTGAATAATGAAGAGAAGAGGTGTATTTATAGGGACATTGAATGAATGAAAATTATTTTTATTTTCACTTAGTTTGGCGCAAAAGTTACATCTTCTTTCTTTTTTTTTACCGGTGTCACATTATTTACATTTTCTATATTAACCAATCTTTATCGAGATAACTTTCTTGGGACAGGCTTCATTTTGGTTTATCATCAACCTCACCTTTAGCTTTAAGTATTTACGGTGACCTTGGCCCAAAGTTACAACTTTCTTTTTACATCAATTGTAATGTCACATAATTTTCATCAACCAAGGTAGGTGATAAAAATATTGATAATGGAGTGTACTAAAGCTTCCCGTCATTTTTCTCATTAAAAGTAATAATTTTCTCATGATTTTTTTTACCATTGTGATACAAAACATATGCCTAACCTTTGCACTCTGTACATCTCTATTTATTACGTTAGAATACATGGATGATTGTACTAATATATATATATATATATATATATATATATATATATATATATATATATATATATATATATATATATATATATATATATATATATATATATATATATATATATATATATATATATATATATATATATATATATATATATCCCCAAATACCCATGTGCATTGAATAAATATATATATATATATATATATATATATATATATATATATATATATATATA
>OZ012735.1:860512770-860811855 GCA_963859935.3 Lathyrus sativus | reverse complement strand
GATAATCTTAGCTAGATAGATGAAAATGATCAGCATAGCATGTAGAATGTATTAGTGTAAGAGTTAGCAAGAATTAGCAGGGTTGATCTCAGTGTAAAATGGTGGAGCCAAGGTTTTCTACCTATCGGGTTTGGTGCTGGGGTGAGTTTTAGAGGAAACCAAGACCATGGCTGTGTAGAGGAGAAGATCTAGAGCATCTTTGCTCTTTATAGATCTGAATTTCATGGAGAGATGAGGTTGTATGAGGATGTTGAAAACTGGTTCGTGCGAGCTTGTTCAGGTCTCATTAATGGTGGAAACCCTAGCTTTGGAGAAGAAGCATGATGACCGTTGGATGGAGTCTTTCTTGTTGACTGAAGCTCAGATCGCGTGGCCAGGATTTGAAGTTGAATTTGGAGGGAAGACTGGATGTGAAACGCGTCGTTTCACTTAAGCCTCAGACTGGGCTTTAGTTGCAATTGCTATTCGTACCACCACTTTCAAGGCCCAACGAGAAATGAACTGAATTAATTACTAATTGCACCGTTTTTGGTTTATTTCTTTTTGTGTTTTTTTTGATCAACTGGGCCCAGACGCGCCTTGCTAGGCGCACCCCCAGTCTGGGCCCACCCTTCATTTTCCAACGCAAATAATCACTAACTGCACCCCTACCAAATTTAATTCATGTTAATTTCATTCCATTTTTTTTATTCTTTGAAAAATCATAACAAATTGAAAATTGCATATTTTTAAATGGTTGTTTTTGCATTTTTTTCATATTTCTGTCAAGAAAATTGTCATATAATAAAATTAGCATTTTATTTTATTTTTGCATTTTTAGTATATTTTTATTTTAAATAGGTTTAAATGATGTTTAGTTTAGCACTTGATCTTGTTGATTTTAGTTTAGCTAGATCCTTGTATATTTTGGACCCATTCTTTTTAGAGTACTTCACTTAGGACTTTAATCTTCATATGAGATTTAACTCATGATTTTAGGACTAAATTTTAGATGATTTGTTTAGGTGTGATTAGGAGAATCAAAACTAGGGTTTAGAGATAACATAGGTGTAATAAATCATTTCTCTTAGGAGTGTTAGTTTGAATTTTGGGGTATGGGACTATAGGGGTATTATGGGTAGATAATAGACCCTTAGAAATTACTAGGTTTCCCCTATTCTACTATTACTATTAGTATATTGCTTGTGCCTGATTGATTGTGTGGTGTGCCCTCTCTAGGGTTATTATTTGATTGTGTGGGGTATTGGGCCTGCTTGGGGTTTGGGGTTTGAGCTGAAGACTTTGTTGATGAAGCCCTTGAAGACAGAGAATGAAGGCCAATTTCCAGAGTTGATGAAGGTATCTCTTGCTGGCAGCTGTTGAAGGTTATAGGATCTAGGAGTTATGCAGAGCTCTAGAGTAGAAAACTTGGTTCACAAACATGGAAGGTCTTGGTTGCCTCCATCCCTCTCTATGATGCAGAGTCTCTCTAAGACATTCACCCCCTTCCTTTGGAAGGCTTGGTGATAGTGTCTAAGAGATAGAACTCTTGAGAGAAATATTCTATGTGTTGTTAGCAGTCTGTTTGCCACCTTTGGTGGTCAACTAATTGCTTAACACCCCAGTTCATCCTCTTGATTGGTTCCTCAGCTTGGAGATTGGGACTTGAAGAAAAGCCATTGAGAGATTGAAGATAGAGGCATTGCTTGAAGGCTTGAAGATGAAGACTGATGCTTGCTTGAAGCCTATAGATAGTGGAAGATGACTTGAAGTTATATGTTGATGAAGACTGCTTTTGCTGTTTATTTTTGCTGTTTTTAATTCTTGATGTATTGTTTGAATTTCCCTGACTGTATTGCTTGCTGTTTAACCTGTTAGGTTGAAAGTGAATCTTGTTCACTTTTGCCTGTTGTTTTCTAGGTTCGAGGTTGAGTGGGACTCCCTTGCCTCGCTTGTATTGCTGCATCCATGCATTTTACTGCTTTATTGTATATATGCTATTGTTTCTGTTTCCGTTTATCCCTTAGGATCTCTGTTTCTCTCTGCGCAAGAGAGGAGCATGATAGACATTAGGTCTCAACCCATGCATGATAACATTAGGATAGTTTGATTCCCTTCGCAACCATAGGATAGAGTTTTGTCTCTTCTCATCTTAAAACAAACAGAAAAATACAATAAAATTTCAAACACAATAAAAGACACTTCTTCCGTAAAAGAATGTGAACTCATCAAAACGTCAATTTTTGTCCGCTTGGACTGTTAATCAAAAAAAACCCTTTTTCAGAAGAAATAAAAACAATCAAAACAGACTTGTGTCGTGCGTGGCCCGAACTACGTTTGCTCTGATCTTTCATGCTGTATGAAAGTACGTAGGCATAGGATGCGATATCCTAGCGAGCAACCTTCCCCTCTTTTCCCATAGGTAGGCGAACTACGTTGACTCTGATTTCTCGTTCCAGACGGGAATACGTAGGCATAAATTGCGATACTTTGCCGAGTCATTTTCTTTTCTTTTAACCCCTGACCTGTAGAGTAGATAGAATAACAATCTTTTCGACTGAAAACAAGCGTGGATCCCATCGAGTACGACGGACGTGAGGGGTGCTAATACCTTCCCCTTGCGTAACCGACTCCCGAATCCAGGTTTTGGTTGCGACGGCCATTCCTTTCCCGTTTTGCGGTAGGTTTACCTCGAGTGTTTCCTTTCCCTCCGTTGGGATAAATAACGCACGGTGGCGACTCTTCTGTTCAGCCGGCGCCGATTTTCGCAGTAGCGACAGCTGGCGACTCTGCTGGGGATCCAACGTCCCTTGGCTGCTAAGAACTGCGATAGTTCCTTATGCATTTGGGATCCAACGTCCCTTAAGCGAGTCAATCCTAGCGCTTGTTTTCCCGTCGAGGATTTTGTATGGATTTTATATTTCCGTCATTTACTTTCAGCATTATATTATTGTTATTATTGTTGTATTGGGGTTGTGACGGGTGTTCTATGATTGAGAGATAAGCCGGACCTGGGCTTGAGTGCACCTAGAATTAGAGTGGAAATTAGTGGGCGCGCACGTGCTTTGCATGTCCTAGTGTCCCGCGAAATCCACACTCAGACGAGGTTCTTCTGGTTGGCCTCCTGTCCTGCCCTTTGGGTGGCTCGGGTTGCTGGTTAGTTGGATTGTCGACTCTGGGAACCGATCATTTGGAAGTTGGCTAAGTGAGGCCTCTTCAGGATTTGATGATGCCACTCCTTCTAGGAATCGTATCATCAACCCTGAAAGTCTGTGACGCCGATGACCGCATAGGATGTCATACCATTGTCAGTTACTAGGACACCTACCTGTGAGGGGGTTGGGGTTATGCAGGTAACTAGACCTTCAGATACCGGTTGTTTCTCGATCTCAGATCCTGAGTATTTATGGACAGTTGAGAGGTCTATCAAAGACCAGTCAGAGTTATGTTGTGGGGTCTATCAGAGACCAGTGTTGGAGCTTTGTATTGGGTCTATCTGAGACCAGGGTTTGAGGAATTCTGGAGAGTCTATCTGAGACTTTTGATATGGTTCAGGCTTCTCATCCATGGCATTTGGTCCCTGTTGCATGTTGCTTGCATTGCATTGTCTGCATAACCATTATCATTGCATCCCATTAACGTGTGTCTGTGCTGCAGGTGCATTTGCATATTCCCTGGTTCTAGTGTCCGGACTTCTGAGTATTGATCATGGCTGGTTTGAGGATGACAGTTGCCTACAAGTTACCTACTCCTGATATTACTCCCCTCCTGGGTCTGATTTCTCTTGCTGATGAGGATGTCCGTAGAAGCTTCAGGCAGAGTTACGGACGGCTGTTGAGATTGGTTCGCAAACCAACTGATGATGAACTGAATGGGCTGTATACACTGATGCAATTCTACGACCCTGCTTTGAGATGCTTCACATTCGCTGACTTTATTTTGGGGCCTACTGTTGCACCCTAAAATTTGACCAACCGGGTCCCGTACTTGGCCCTATGTTTCGACGCATGACCGCATTCGCATCTGCATATCGCATACAATGCATTTTTCCATTTATATTGATTTTATCGGGATCACAGCCCTCATCTCGCGTCTCAGGTGTTTTTTTATCAGTTTGGATAGATAGAATCGTGTTTTTGAGGACGTTTTGGCGCCCGTTTATTTTTACCGGCTATTTTGGTGCGCTCTCGCGGTGTTTTTTGTTGTTCAGTGCTATTTTTGTTCCTTCGGGAATTATTGTGATTTTTCTAGAATTTATTAGCTATTTTTAGGTTTTTTTATAGCTTTAAAATCATTTTTAGATTAATATAGAATGTTAATAGATTTTTCTTTTAGAATATTAATTGAATTTTGAATATATTTTTTTAGATATAGAATATTAATAGGTTTTTAACATTTTTAATAGTTTTAATCTTTTAGAATTTGTTAGAAATTAATTGGCTTCATTAAAAATAAATAGGCTTCATTTTTAATAATAGGATAAATAAATAATATAGATTTTCTTTTAATAGAGTTTTAATAGTTAATAGGATCATTTAGTTTTATTAATATAGATTTTGTGGATATTAGATAGTTTGATAGATTTTAATTAGTGTTTTTAGAATATTATTTCTTTTTAGAGTTTAATTAGCTTTCAGATTTAATTAGAACATTAGATTAATTAGGTTCAAGTGTTAATTGAGTCATTAGTCCATTTAATCATCCGTTAATTCATATCATTAGCTATCTTAATCCAGCATTAGTGTTAATCCAAGTTTTAATCCAGATTCAGTTTTTTTTGGGGTTTTTTTTATTATTTGTTGGGTCCAAATTCGTAAAGCCCAGTGCAGAGTCCATACTCAGCCAGAAGAGTCCAGAAAGTCATTGCAGCATATAAATAAAGCGTGTACACGTGTTGTACAAAGAGGCTAGCCACATATCATACACTTCACGCAGACACCTCATCCATCCACCTTCTCTTCTCTCTGCCATGCTACGCCAAGTGGCATACATGCAACCTCTCTCTCCACTCACCAAGACACGTGCCTCCATCTGAAGCCCCAGGTTGCATGGCCGGCGGCCATGCAACCACCGCCCCACCATTTTCCGGCCACCGTACCTAACCAGTTCCGGCCACCGTACCTAACCAGTTCCGGCCACCCTAACCGATCCTCAACCAACTCCGGCCGCCATACCAGACGTCGGAAAACTGGAAAACTCAGAAAACATCAAATTCATCCTTGATCTTCATCTTCTCCGGTCACAAACTCATCCAATCTCCATCATCGATCATCATTTTTTCCAGAAACGCCAGAAAATCTTCATCGAAGTTCTTCAGTTTTCCAGAACAATCATCCACAACTCCGATCAGATTCATCGTCGATAATCATCTTTCTTCCAGAACTTTCATATGAGTTCATCGGTGTTCTTCAACGCACTCTCCAGATTTTTCATAGCTTCATGACGGTTACTGTTCTTCGACATGCATGATTTCTTCATCTTACGCTCCAGAATCGTCAAGAATCATAGGTCCTCAACCTTTCTCCAGATCAGGATTCACCGCACCTCATCAAGAACTTTCCAGAAAACTCCAAGAACCTCCGTCATCGTCCAGGTTTCCTCAAGATCTTCAAAGATCTTCGAAGGTCTTCACCGATTTCGCATTCGATCTTCCATGGAATCTTCTACTGTAATCATTTGTTCAATGTTCATTTGGATTGCTATATTTTCCCTTTACTGTTTGTTCTTCTTGTTCGTGGTGTTGACGTATGAGGGAAACGGATTTGATTGGAGAGGAAGGGAAGTTTGTTAAGAGGTTTTGGCTAATGTTTTGGACCATTAGGAAATGAAGTAGGTTCGTGGGAGGAGAGCTCGTTGGCGACGGCGCAGGGAGAGTGAGAGAGAGAACCCCTAGGGTTTCAGAAAGGGGAAATTGAGAGAGTGAAGGGAAGAGCGTGAGGAAGGTAGATCACGTGGTGGTTTGGGCCTTGGGCCCAATTGGTTTTCCAGTATACACTCCGGTATCTTACCACATGCACCCTCCGTTTACTCTTCTCACCCCCCTGCTGTGTGTCTGTGGATTCTAGGCCTAAGCCCACGTGATTTTTGCTGCTAGCATACCCCCTCCCCCCGTTTTTGTTGCTTATGGGCTGGGCCCAGTCTTTTATTTTTTTGTTTCTGCTAGCAGACCCCCCTGTAAACTGTTGTACCCCCCCCCCTTTTTTGTATTTTTCTTTATTTTGTTTAGTTTTTTTTTAGTAAAAAAAAACAATGAAGAAAAAGATTATATGTGAAGAAAATATTTTGAAAAAAATATAAAAAGAAGGTGTAGAAAAAATATAAAAAAGAAATATTATGAAAAAGATGGTGAAAAAGAATAAAAGAATAGAGAAGAGAAATATTCGAAGAAAGAAAGTGAAAAAAAAGAAGAAAATAGTTGGAAAAGAATAGAAAAATATTAGTATAGATTTAATATTTTTTTAGAGTAGATTTTCTTCATAGAAGTTTATTTTAGGGATAGTTTAGAAGTCCACTTGTTAGGGGACTATTTTCCATTCGATTTTTCAGCATAGGATAGGATAGTATTTCCTAGGAGATTATTTTTCAGTATTCAATCATTGTAACCATTTTTCATAATGTTAATAAAACGAGATTTGAGCTGTGGTCCCGAAAGTAGCCGAACTACAGCTGCTCTGATTTCTCGTACCAGACGAGAATATGTAGGCATAGGATGCGATATCCTAGCGAGCACACTAACAACTGACTTTCTGTTCTCTCGCTGCTGTGCGATCGAGACTTTCCCGCTGACGACTGATTGTTACCCTTTTCTCTTGCCCGAGTGCATTTGAGACCAAGCCATAGTTTTTCCCATAGGTTCCCGTACCTGTAAAACCAGTTTGATTTCTCACTGCTGTGTGAGAATACCCTGTTTAGCTGTAGTTAGCCTGAACTACGTAAAGCTCTGATCTTCCATGCAGTGTGGAAGTACGTAGGCACAAGACGCGAGGTCTTGGCGAGCCAATTTTTCCCTGTAGTCCCGAACTACGTTGACTCTGACTTTCTCTCTTGAGAATACGTAGGCATAGAGTGTGACGCTCTATCGAGTCAATTCCCTTCCGTTTAGATTTAGCAGCCGTAGATAGATTGTTTGCATCCTTTAGACAATCCAAGCAAGCGTGGATCCCGTCGAGTACGACGGACGTGAGGGGTGCTAATACCTTCCCCTTGCGTAACCGACTCCCGAACCCAGGTTTTGGTTGCGATAACCATACCTTTTCCCGTTTTTTGCGAGGTTTACTTCGAGCGTTTCCTTTCCCTCCGTTGGGATAAATAACGCACGGTGGCGACTCTTCTGTCAGCCGGCGCCGATTTTCGCAGTAGCGACAGCTGGCGACTCTGCTGGGGACTGCGATGGTTCCCTATACGAGTTTCTGCTGGGGATCCAACGTCCCCTGGCTGCTAAGGACTGCGAAGTTCCCCATGCATGTGGGATCCAACGTCCCCTAAGAGAGAGTCAATCCTAGCGCTTGTTTGCTTGTCTATTGGGGTTTATTTATTGATATTTTCTGTTGCTGTTGGGGTGTTACGGGTGTTCTATGATTGAGTGAGAAGCCGGACCTGGGCTTGAGTGCACCTTAGACTTAGAGTAGAGATTAGTGGGCGCCTACCGGCTTTGCTTGTATTAGTGTCCCGCGAAATCTACACTCAGACGAGGTTCTTCTGGTTGGCCTCTTGTCCCACCCTTTGGGTGGCTCGGGTTGCTGGTTAGTTGGATTGTCGACTCTGGGAACCGATCATTTGGAAGTTAGCTAAGTGAGGCCTCTTCAAGACTTGATGATGCCACTCCTTCTGGGAATCGTATCGTCAGTTTTGAAAGTCTGTGACGCTAACGACCGCATAGGATGCCGTACCTTGTCAGATATAGGTCCATACCTGTGAGTGGGTTTTTTTTTGCAGGAAACTTGACTTCCAACCTACCCGTTATTTTGGTCCTCTCTTCAGAGCAACCGTACTCCGTCAGCAGCGCAGCAGTATTCATAGATTTGTGTGGGGGCTGTGGTCCCGTTGTTTGCTGCATCTTGCATATCATGTGCATATCAGTGTTGCATTGATCGCGACTTTCTATCTCTAACAATTCTAACTGCAAGTGCACAGTCTATCGCGTAGTAATAAAAGATATCGATCCCACAGGGACTCGTAATCAAACTAGTGTTCTCGGGAGTTACTATGTTTAGCTAGGTAGAATATGTCTTAAGGGAATAAGATTGTCACTAAGAGGGGAAACTAAGATTACTATTAAGATTTTAATTAATTGAATCGATACGTAGTAGTTATGTTCTTCAGGGATTTGATAAGTTACTGGTGTATGAAATAGTTTTCGCAGTTTACTTAAGCAGAAAGTGGAGTTTTGAAGACTCTCGTCTCACGATGGTTATTGACGCTAATCATAATCCTAAGGGCCTAACGTACACTTTCGTGTTCCGTTCGGGGTTAAAATTACTTTTTGGAAATCTCTAAGTTCTAATTAGTTCTAAAGTGCTTTTGCTGTTATTAAAACGAATGCCTAGTGCTTACTATCTGACCTTACCGCAGCTTTCGCTTGTTGGTTCGTATCTTAATTAATTTCCCACTTTTGTGGCAAAACTACTTTAAAACAAGTTCTCGCTTTCGCGACGAAGTTTATTTCGTAAATCAATTTTTGAACACTTAGACCATAAGTTATTTTTGTGAAAAGAAAGTTTTCAAACAAGAGTTATCAAATCCCATCCGAATTATTACTACATATCGATTACCTAAGTTTAGCTAGACATGGAATTTGGGAAAACAAAACATAAATAATAATAATTAATAAATTGCATTATGATAAAATAAGAGTCGATCAAAATGAAAACCTGTAAATAATGCCAATTGGCCTTTGGGCAGATCCTCCACAGATGTTGGCAGGATTCTGTCTTTAGTTCCAATTTGATCGTACAGTGCAGTAACAAATACAGTAGAGCGGAAATGGGAATGAGTAGAATGGAAAGGGAAATAAAGGAAAGGGATACAATTGAAACTGGAGAAATGGATACAAATAATAAAAAGGCTGGAAATTAAATTTGCTCTTGAAAATAAATTTGGGCAGCACTTCGTGGTATGAATGCAGCTCCCTTTTTGAAGTCCCCTGCTTCCCTTTTTATAGAGGTGGGATTCCAACGGTTACCTATGAGGATGATGGACCTTGAGGCAGATAATTTAGGGAGTAGTGGACCATGAAATGGGAATTGGAACTGCTCTTTTGACGTGTAATCTGAGTGGGGCGTTTTTGCCTGCATGACGGTCGTCACAAGGTGTGACGGTCGTCACCCGTGTGACGGTCGTCATGCATCTGTGACGGTCGTCACATCAACAAAAACTGTCTGCTGCGCTTTTCATTGTGTTTTCACTCCTTTTTCGTCCATATTTCATCTGGGATTGCTTCTTTTCTTCATGTTGCCTTGTTTAGACGTGATCGTTGAATACCTGCAAAAACATCAGACAAATACATGGAAATAACCCGAAATCGGATCGAAAACAGTTAGCTTTTAGTCGAATTATGCATGAAAATATCTATATGATTTCGTGTTATCAAACTCCCCTAAGCTTGAATCTTTGCTTGTCCTCAAGTAAAACGTGAAAAAGTCGGCAAGCACGAGGCTGCTTCTTCGTTCGCGGAGTTTGGAAAAACCGGGACTCTTGGTAGGAACAAGACGAGTATCGCGGCAACACTGGACTACAAGCCTCCGGAGGTCTCCCTTTTATGCAAATCGGTCTCAGTTATGCTACCGTATCTTGGTGTCAAGGTTCTCGTGGCAAGTTCACCCTGTTTGTTCTAGCGCAATCACATTAAGCCCGTTATCCGCACACTCTCATGGCAAGTCGACCTGTTAGTGAATATGATCTCGTTTTTGTTTTTGATCTTCTTTGTTGATCATAATTTGGTGCCATTGATTTTTCAACGAGTTTTTCGTGCCGTTGGGCTAAATGCTCGGGTGAGGAGCACCTAACTTAGAAGGAAACGAATCTTATATTCTTGGGCTTTTTAGCTCTCTTTTCATGATTTTTCATCTTTTTGGAGACCATACACTTATTTGCATCGGTCGCTTGCTTAGAGGTGTTTTTAGGATGGTGCTGACTGCTAGTATAAACTACTTGGGGTTGAGTTTGCGTAGACACTTGAGACTTTGGTACACGTAGGTGGTGAAACCGACTCGCATAAACTAGAGATCTAAGGTGTCTGGACGATACTGGTTTGTTAGAACTGTCGTTTCCTCGGAGTTTCAAAGCTCGGTTTGAACTCAGGTGCATTCTCGTGATGCTTTTGCTTTTGAGAAACAAACAAAAGTTTTTGTTTACGTCGAAAAATGTGGGGATTGTTCGCGTAACGTGAAAAATATATAGACGCGCTTTATTTGCTAGAAATAGAAAGTGTAAAGTAGAACTTACTAAAATTCAAAAGTGCAGTGAAATGGAAATACAGTAAATAAGGGAAGTTCTGAATACAGTGGAAATAAGGCTCCGCTCCCACACTATCTCGATCAGTGTCCTCACTGGTTCTTGAAGCATGCGAGAGGGAGATACAACTGAAAATGAAAATACATAGAACAGAAATATAGTAAACAATAAAGGAAAAATGAAAATCTAGTCCCGGGGCCTGTCACGTCCACGCTGGCGTCCTCTGGCTCTAGCAAGGGCGACTCTATCCTCATAGCTCATGGCTCCGGTGTGGTAGACCGTGTCGCGGAGGCCTTCGACCTGTAGGGTCAGGTTCGCTAGACTCTCAGTAATCGTAGCTTGGCCGGTGTGAAGTTGTTGCATTTGAGTCCGGTGCCAAGCTTCGAACTGGTCAGCTCGCTGGTTCTGCTGCTGCAGCATCGTAAGTATCTGTGCCTGCTGGTCTAGGGAGCGACGGAGGTCCTCTTCAGTGTAGTCGGGCACGGGGTGGTGACGGCGGCGGCGCGATGATGTACCTACTGGAGGAGGAGGCTGCGATGCCTCTGGCTGCTCGGACCTGTCCAACTCAGCTTGGATTTCATCTTCGGAATCATGAGTGGGTTCCTGAGTAGGAACAGCGGCAGCAGGAGGGGCAGTGAGGTCGAACAACCAGTTGGTACGGTCCTCAGGATGGATGCGGGTGCGGGACGGAAGGATGATGCTTCTGACGGTCTTGCCACGCACAACCGGATGATATTTCCCGTCAGCTCGGGAGCGGATGAGATGGGAGGCCCTGCAGTGGTCGGTGTCAAGGAACACCGAGGGGATGGACTGGAGGTGCTGAAGGCGGTCGCCAAGGTTCAGCCCAAGTGCAATCGCCGTGACAATCCCGCCAAAGTAGAATGGCTTCGAGCCACGGTTGCAGTTGGCTTGAATGTGGGCCAGTAGGAACGGGGCAGCATTGACGGGTTCGTTGTTGAAGACGCAATGCAGAAAGAAGAGCTCCTTGGAGTTCACTTTGTGGTTGCTGTCTCTGGCAAAGATGATGTTGCTCAGCACCCTGTGAAAGTACCTGATGGCGGGGTTATGGATGTGAGTGGCGTGTAGGGAGTCCCAACCATCGGCGTTTAGGCCGGTCAACTGATGCCACAGCGCGAAGGCGTCGTGCTGGAACTGATCAGTGATGCGGCGATGAGCGTTCTCGCCGCGGGGAAACTGGAGGATGCCGGCAATCTGGTTTTGGTGCAGCTGATAGTTAACGCCAAACATCCGGAAACAAGCGGCGCCTGAGTGTTGGTTGAGTTCGCCGCTGCTGGTGATGTAGGAGAACGAACTCAAGAACTCCAGGGTGAGCTGTTCGTAGGTCGGCTGGGGGTTGGAGCAGAGGTTCCAGATGCCTGCTCGTTGAAGCATCCAGGTTACACCTTCGAGGAGTCCGAGCTCCGTAAGTGATGGAAGGTGCGGGTAGTGAGTTGGCTGGAGAGACCTCTGATGAAATGCATTGTACTGTGCTCGTTGTCTCTCGCCTAACTCGCCCTCAGGGAAGGAAATGTTGTTGATGTCTGCGTTTCCGGCCATTGTTGAAGGTGGAGAGGTTTCGGAGGTTTTGGGGTTTTTCGGCAGAGATGGAAATGTGACAGAACGGTGGTTTGGAGGTTGAATTTGGAGTTGGGGCTTATAGTTTAGATGGAGATGACGAAAATCGTAGTGGGGTATGGATGTTGGAAGTTTGAAAGTGATAATGGGGGGAGTGGAGGGTTACACGACCTCTGTTATACCAGATTGCAGTTCTGGGCTGCGTGACGGTCGTCACAAGGGTGTGACGGTCGTCACCCGTGTGACGCTCGTCATGGGGCTGTGACGGTCGTCACAGCAGCAAAATCTGCAGAACGCAGAATTTTGCTCTGAGGGCGTATTCACGGTGATTTTAAGGCGTAGTATTGCTACGGTGATGTAATATAATAGCCAACAATCAATAAATAATGCGAAAATAGAATAATTGAACAAAACTAGAATTGAAATAACATAAAATGGAAACAATTGTATGTAGTACATAATGAAACGAACAATGTGAAAATTCCAAATGAGTAAATTGAACTAAACTAGACTAAACTGAAACTACTGCTACGAGCTAATAACTAATCTTTTCGTGCCTTCAACTCATCAAATTTCCGTGAATAGTAGTCGAGTTGGTCGCAGACTAGATCCATGAAGCCTACCAGGTCACTGTGCATGCCTGCGATATCAGCTTTTACATTTGTCAGAGCTTTATCAACGTCATCCAATCTGAGTAACACGGTATCCATTTTGTCGGTTGTTTCCTCAGGGATAGGCTCAGGATAAGTATTGTAGTGTGGAGGAGTCATAGGGTCTACTTCAGTTTCAGAGGCGGCGTCCTCATAGTACATGTAGTCGTGTGCCTCAGAGATGTGGTCACTGTCATACATATAGTCCTGGGGTGTTGACTGTGGTGAAGGAGGTCCCATAGGCTCATCCAATTCGTAGAGCCAGTTATCCTTATTGTGGATGCTTGTCATCAGATGATCAGGCAGTGTGAATAGGTGTACTGGTTTTTCGTTAATAAGGTACTCATACGATCCAGGTCCCATATTCCCTAAGATGCGCCTGTTAAAGCAGAATTGTATGTTCATGGGTCTGATGGTACCAAAACGAGTGCTGGCATTTAGATGGAATCTAAGGCCAAGCTCGTGGGCTATCATTGTTACTAGTCCTCCTATAAGAATAGGTGTCTGAGGTTCCAGCGTGAGGCGTTTGAAGGATCTCATCATGAAAGGCACTGCATTTACTGTCCGTCCCTGAGAAGCACAGAACATGATGAATAACTCTTCCTTAGACACTGTGGTAATATTTTCTTCTTTTCCAAATAAGGTGTGAGCTAGTATCTTATGGAAGTATCTAAAGGCTGGGTTATGAATGTCATCATTGTACATTCTGTCTGGTTCAGAGTGATAGTCGCCTGTGATTCTACCCTAGAAGTGCTCGAGTTGCAAATCAATATCGTCATCTTCTGCACTGATGAACACATGCGGTCCGCTAGGGAATCCTAGGAGGTTAGCTAGTGACATCCGGCTATGAGTTTGGTCCATTCCAAACAATCTGAAGGTAATCAACTCTGAGCGGGTTCCAAAGCCATAGTTGGGTGTGTATCTGAAAGAACTGAGGAATTCGTAGGTAAGATCCTTGTAGGTAGCAAAGCGTGTTTTCAGAGCAGTGTTCTCCCAACCCAGTTGATTGAACAGGTATTGAATGCTATCCGTGATCCCTAGTTTATCCATAGTAGCCTTACCATAATACAACGTTAAGGCGAATTCTCTTTCGGTCAGTACTGCAAATCTTGCCTTCTGAGCGAGTCCTTTGAAGTGAACCTTTGTGAAATCGTACTCGGCCATATTCGCAGGTAATTCGGAGAAAACAAAAGAAATGTTTTGAAGGCTTTAAAAATCCTGAAAAGTTTGAAACAAGAAATTTGAAGTCAGGATTTTTTAGAAACGAAAAATGGTAGAAACAAAAGGCAAAAGAGAAAAAATAAAATAAGAATAAAAGTACGAAAATGAACGAAAGTAGAAAGTAGTAGTAATTTTAGGATTTTTGTTGGATTTTTCAAAGTAGAATTTTAAAGAAAAATGAAATGCAATAACGTGGGAAATTTGGGTTGCCTCCCAATAAGCGCTGTTTTTAACGTCTAAAGCCTGACGATAGCTTGGTGAGAAGCTATTCTTGTGTTTGAGCCGGAAGCTCAAGCAATGTTATATTGCTGACTTGAGGACTGTTGTCGTTCTTATTGTAATGTTTCAGACGTTGCCCGTTTACGATAAACGGTGCATTCGTCTTGTCGGTAATTTCAACAGCTCCACTCTGAAGTACTTTAGTCACTTCATAGGGTCCAGACCACCTAGATTTTAGTTTTCCTGGGAAGAGTTTTAATCGTGAATTAAAAAGCAATACGATGTCTCCCACACTGAATTGTTTCCTGATTGAACGTTTATCATGCCACCTTTTAGTTCGTTCTTTGTAGATACGAGCATTTTCGTAAGCGTCTAATCGAAGTTCTTCCAACTCGTGTAAGTTCAAGATTCGCTTTTCTCCTGCCTCAGTGTAGTTGAAGTTGAGTGTTTTAATGGCCCAGAAGGCCTTATGCTCTAACTCTACAGGGAGATGGCAGGATTTACCGTAAACTAATTTATAGGGGGTAGTACCTATTGGTGTCTTAAATGCGGTCCTATAAGCCCATAAAGCTTCTTGTAGCTTTGATGACCAGTCTCTCCTTGAGGTAGCGACAGTCTTTTCCAAGATCTGTTTTATTTCTCTGTTTGAGACCTCTACTTGTCCGCTAGTTTGCGGATGATAAGGTGTAGCTACTCGGTGCTTGACTCCATATCTAGAGAGAAGTTTATCGAATATTCGTGATATGAAGTGAGATCCTCCGTCACTAATGACGAGTCTGGGTACACCGAATCTAGGAAAGATAGTGTTCTTGAAGAGTTTGATTACTACTCGTGCGTCATTTGTTGGAGCAGCTATGGCTTCTATCCATTTAGACACGTAATCGACAGCGACGAGTATGTAGTTATTTCCAAAAGAAGGTGGGAAAGGTCCCATGAAATCTATTCCCCAGACGTTGAAGATTTCTACCTCTAAGATTCTTTTCTGAGGCATTTCATCGCGTCGTGAGATGTTGCCAGTTCGTTGGCATCTATCGCATTTTTGCACAGCGATGTGAACGTCTTTCCAGAGATTAGGCCAAAATAAGCCAGCTTGGAGAATCTTAGCGCACGTCTTGGATGTACTAGCATGACCACCATATGGTGCTGAGTGGCATTGGGAAATAATATTTTCTATTTCTTCCTCCGGGACACAGCGACGATATATGTTGTCGGCCCCTCTCTTGAAGAGTAAGGGTTCGTCCCAATAATAGTGTTTCAGATCGTGGAAGAATTTCTTCTTTTGCTGATAAGTAAGATCTGGTGGAAGCACGCCTGCGGCGAGGTAATTAACGATGTCAGCATACCAAGGTAATGTGACTTGGGCATAGACGGCTTCTACGGCTTTTTCGAATTCTGGATCTTCCGAGATTGAGTTGGGTGTGTCACTTTCTAATTTGGCTATCAGACGTTCGTATGGGAAATCGTCATTTATCGGTACTGGTTCGTGTCTGATGCCTTCTATTCGGGATAAGTGATCCGCAACAACATTCTCGGTTCCTTTCTTATCTTTGATTTCTAAATCAAACTCTTGTAATAACAGGATCCATCTCAATAGTCTTGGTTTGGCATCCTTTTTGCTTATTAGGTACCTTATGGCAGCGTGGTCTGTGTATATTATGATTTTTGCTCCTACTAAGTAAGAACGGAATTTGTCAAGCGCAAATATAACTGCTAGAAGTTCCTTTTCTGTGGTAGCGTAGTTCATTTGGGCAGGATCTAAGGTTCTACTGGCATAGTAGATAGCATGGAGCTTCTTGTCCTTTCTTTGTCCTAGAACTGCGCCTACAGCGTAATCACTCGCGTCACACATGATTTCAAATGGTAGTCTCCAATCTGGTGGTTGCATGATTGGTGCAGTGATAAGGGCTGATTTCAATGTTTCGAATGCTTTTAAACAGTCGTCGTCGAAGACGAACTCAGCATCTTTCATTAATAGGCCGGTTAACGGTTTTGTGATTTTCGAGAAATCTTTTATAAATCTTCTGTAGAAACCGGCATGTCCTAGAAAACTCCGTATTTCTCGTACGGATTTTGGAGGTTGGAGATCTTTTATAATCTCTATCTTAGCTTTGTCCACCTCAATCCCTCTATCTGATATGACGTGTCCTAGAACTATTCCTTGTCGGACCATAAAATGGCATTTCTCCCAGTTTAGGACGAGGTTTACTTTTACGCAATGTTCTAGTACCATTTCTAAGTTTTGTAAGCATCCTTCGAAACTCTGTCCACATACCGAGAAATCGTCCATAAACACTTCCATAATGTCGTCTATGAAATCTGCGAAGATTGCCATCATGCATCTTTGGAAGGTTGCTGGAGCGTTACAGAGTCCGAACGGCATTCGGCGGTAAGCAAAAGTACCGTAAGGACAGGTGAATGTAGTCTTTTCTTGGTCATCGGGATGGATGGGAATTTGGAAGAATCCTGAGTAACCATCTATATAGCAGAAATATGAATGTTTGGCTAATCTTTCCAACATTTGGTCTATGAAGGGTAACGGAAAGTGATCTTTGCGCGTAGCCTTGTTAAGCTTCCTATAATCAATACACATCCTACTTCCAGTCACGACTCTTTTTGTTATCAATTCGCCTTTTTCGTTTTTAACTACTGTTACTCCTCCTTTCTTTGGTACGACATGAACTGGGCTAACCCATTCACTATCGGAGATCGGATAGATGATTCCTGCATCTAGTAATTTCTTTACTTCATCTCTGACTACAGTGCTCAGGACGGGGTTTAGTCTTCTCTGATGCTCTCGAGAAGTTTTAGAGTCTTCCTCTATTGTAATTCGATGCATACAGATCGAAGGGCTTATACCTTTTAAATCGCTTATGTTATAGCCTAACGCGGTGGGGTACTTCTTTAGGACTTCTAATAACTTTTCGATTTCTGTTTGTCCTAAGTCGGCGTTGACTATCACTGGTCTTTTTAGTTCATCGTCTAGAAATTCATATCTGAGGTTTTTGGGTAGTGTTTTAAGTTCTAAAGATGGGTTCTTCGGACCTGGCATATGGTTTGGTGTCAGTGCTAAGCTTTCGCTTAGACTGTCGTCTTTATACGGTTTACGCCAATCGTCGTCTTCAGAAATGTCGAGTATTTGAATCTTTATTATTTCTGAATACGTGGTCTCCTCATTTTCAAGTTCTCTTATGCATTCGTCAATTTCATCTACTACATAGCAGGTATCGTCTATGGCTGGTGCTTGTAAGAACTTGGTGAGAATGAACTCTATCTTTTCTTCTCCTACTTCGAATGTTAGCCTTCCTTTCTTCACGTCTATAATCGCTCCGGCTGTAGCTAGGAATGGTCTTCCTAAGATAATTGGGGTTACAGTGTCCTCCTTGATGTCCATGATTATGAAGTCGGTTGGAATGTAGAATTGTCCTATGCGTACTGAAACGTTTTCCAGTATTCCGACGGGGTATTTTACTGATCTGTCAGCTAATTGTACGGACATTTTGGTTGGTCTGAGGTCTCCTATATTCAGCTTTTTGCATATAGATAAGGGCATAACACTGATACTGGCTCCTAAATCGCATAGAGCTTTATCTATTACGAACTTTCCTATGACGCAGGGTATGGAGAAACTACCTGGGTCTTTTAATTTAGGAGGCATGCGGTTTTGAATAATAGCGCTACACTCTGCAGTGAGTGTAACTGTTTCGTTATCCTCGATCTTTCTCTTATTCGACAGGATCTCTTTGAGAAATTTGGCGTATGACGGCATTTGAGTTATCGCTTCTATAAAGGGAATAGTAATATTCAGCTGTTTAAGGAGCTCTACAAATTTCTTAAACTGTCCTGAAGTTTTAGAGTTTATTAGTCTTTGCGGATAAGGGATAGGTGGTTTATATGGCGCTGGAGGTGTTTGAGTTTTTTCACTTGCGGTATCCTCCTTCTCGTTGTCTTCCTTCTTCTCTAACTCAGATTCCTTTTCTGCTTGTTCAGTTGGTTTCTGTTGCATGGCTGAGTTTTCGGTCCTCGGATCGATCGGTTCGTCCAATTCTTTTCCACTTCTTAGTATCACAGCATTTGCTTGGCCTTTGGGATTCTGTTCGGGTTGTCCAGGAAATGTGCCAGCAGGTGCGGCAGCAGATGCTTGCTGTTGAGCCACTTGTGATATCTGAGTTTCTAACATTTTGTTGTGGGTGGCTAAAGCGTCTACTTTTCCTGTCAACTGTTTAATCTGCTCGCTAGTGTGTATGTTTTGATTCAGGAACTCTTTGTTCGTCTGAGCTTGAGTAGCTATGAACTTTTCCATCATCCGAGGTTTGATTTCCTAGGTGCATTCTGAGCAGCTGGTTTTTGATATCCTTGCGGAGCAGTAGGCATTTGCAATGCATTTTCGCTTTTGTAAGAAAAGTTTGGATGATTTCGCCAACCTGGGTTGTATGTATTTGCATAGGGATTTCCTTGAGCATAATTTACCTGGTCTGGCGTGATTCCGGCTAGCAATGGGCATTCGGGTGCATTATGAGTGGTACTTCCGCATAACTCGCAATTTGGAGTTACTGCAGCGACAGTTGCAGTGGGGTTAACGGTCAGACTATCGATCTTCTGTGCTAGAGCATCTACTTTAGCATTGAACTTTTCAAGGCTGCTGATTTCGTACATCCCACCTTTCGCTGAGGTTTTCTCATTTGGAGTGCATTCACCTCCCCATTGGCAATGGTTTTGTGACATGTTTTCTATTAGTTGATAGGCTTCATCGTATGGTTTATCCATAAGTGCACCGCCTGCGGCAGCGTCTATGGTTAATCTAGTATTGTATAGAAGTCCATTATAGAAAGTATGGATTGTCACCCAGTCTTCTAGACCGTGGTGAGGACATGTTCTCATCATATCTTTGAATCGTTCCCATGCTTCGTAGAGAGATTCATTATCTTTTTGTCGAAATCCGTTGATTTGAGCTCTAAGCATAGCAGTTTTGCTTGGTGGAAAATATCTCGCTAAGAAGACGTTCTTCAATTGCTCCCACGTTGTAACGGAGTTGGATGGTAACGATTGTAACCATGTCCACGCTCTGTCTCTAAGAGAGAATGGGAAAAGACGAAGTCTTATCGCGTCTGGAGTTACTCCATTTGCTTTCACTGTGTCTGCGTATTGTACAAACTTCGTTAGATGTTCGTTCGGATCCTCAGTTGCGTTTCCTGAGAATTGGTTTTGTTGTACAGCCGACAGCAATGATGGTTTCAGCTCAAAATCATTTCGGGTAATAGCTGGGGCAGCAATGCTACTTCTAGGCTCCATCTGAGATGGTGTAGCGTATGCCTTCAGCGGTTTGTTCGGAGGTCCTTCAGCCATCTTTGGTTCTTCTTCGGATTTGGGAATGGGAGTGAGAGGATCAGGAATGTTATGTTTGAGTTGGTACTCAATGATTCGGCTTCTTAGATGTAAGAAGCGTTCTAGTTCTGCGACTGAAGGTTTCAAGATATCGCTTTGTGGGCGATCACTTGACATACAATCGACAGCACTAGTAAGGGAAAAATGAAAATTGTTTACCTAGTCTATACGGCATAACAGAAGGTTACACTATTGACTAAACGGGTCCCCGGCAATGGCGCCAAAAACTTGATCGCGACTTTCTATGTCTAACAATTCTAACTGCAAGTGCACAGTCTATCGCGTAGTAATAAAAGATATCGATCCCACAGGGACTCGTAATCAAACTAGTGTTCTCGGGAGTTACTATGTTTAGCTAGGTAGAATATGTCTTAAGGGAATAAGATTGTCACTAAGAGGGGAAACTAAGATTACTATTAAGATTTTAATTAATTGAATCGATACGTAGTAGTTATGTTCTTCAAGGATTTGATAAGTTACTGGTGTATGAAATAGTTTTCGCAGTTTACTTAAGCAGAAAGTGGAGTTTTGAAGACTCTCGTCTCACGATGGTTATTGACGCTAATCATAATCCTAAGGGCCTAACGTACACTTTCGTGTTCCGTTCGGGGTTAAAATTACTTTTTGGAAATCTCTAAGTTCTAATTAGTTTTAAAGTGCTTTCGCTGTTATTAAAACGAATGCCTAGTGCTTACTATCTGACCTTACCGCAGCTTTCGCTTGTTGGTTCGTATCTTAATTAATTTCCCACTTTCGTGGCAAAACTACTTTAAAACAAGTTCTCGCTTTCGCGACGAAGTTTATTTCGTAAATCAATTTTTAAACACTTAGACCATAAGTTATTTTTGTGAAAAGAAAGTTTTCAAACAAGAGTTATCAAATCCCATCCGAATTATTACTACATATCGATTACCTAAGTTTAGCTAGACATGGAATTTGGGAAAACAAAACATAAATAATAATAATAAATAATAAATTGCATTATGATAAAATAAGATTCGATCAAAATGAAAACCTGTAAATAATGCCAATTGGCCTTTGGGCAGATCCTCCACAGATGTTGGCAGGATTCTGTCTTTAGTTCCAATTTGATCGTACAGTGCAGTAACAAATACAGTAGAGCGGAAATGGGAATGAGTAGAATGGAAAGGGAAATAAAGGAAAGGGATACAATTGAAACTGGAGAAATGGATACAAATAATAAAAAGGCTGGAAATTAAATTTGCTCTTGAAAATAACTTTGGGCAGCACTTTGTGGTATGAATGCAGCTCCCTTTTTGAAGTCCCCTGCTTCCCTTTTTATAGACGTGGGATTCCAACGGTTACCTCTGAGGATGATGGACCTTGAGGCAGATAATTTAGGGAGTAGTGGACCATGAAATGGGAATTGGAACTGCTCTTTTGACGTGTAATCTGAGTGGGGCGTTTTTGCCTGCATGACGGTCGTCACAAGGTGTGACGGTCGTCACCCGTGTGACGGTCGTCATGCATCTGTGACGGTCGTCACATCAGCAAAAACTGTCTGCTGCGCTTTTCATTGTGTTTTCACTTCTTTTTCGTCCATATTTCATCTGGGATTGCTTCTTTTCTTCATGTTGCCTTGTTTAGACGTGATCGTTGAATACCTGCAAAAACATCAGACAAATACATGGAAATAACCCGAAATCGGATCGAAAACGGTTAGCTTTTAGTCGAATTATGCATGAAAATATCTATATGATTTCGTGTTATCATGCATCATGTTGCATATCATCCTCCAGTTAGCCAGAGTTCTGATCCAGCCTTTGTTTCCTGAAGGTGATTACCCGGAGTTTGGATTGAGTAGCTGTTGATTGTCAGAAGGTTGACCTAGGGGTTGAGTAGATTTGAGCAGAATCGAGCATTGAAGTCAGCTGAAGACTATTGGTAGCTATGTCTGAAGGCCATTTCCAGTCTCCTAACACCTTGACAGGGTTCACTATGATGTCCAACCCTCTGTATGATTCTATGGAAGACTTCCCGCAAGAGAACAACGTTACTGCAGACCAAGTTGTACAGCCTACTGTGGAGAACCGAGATCGACATGAGCAGTTTGTTGCCCGAAATGAACGTCCTCCTCCTGTTAACAATCAAGGTGTTGCTTTCCCTGTGATGAATTACCGAAGAGATATTCCAATGGCCGGGATGGTAGATCCAAGAGCTCTTGAAAAGGATAGAAGACTCCGAGCGTTGGAAGAAGGAATGAAAGCTTTAAAGGTGAAAGATGCTGTTAACCTAGATGCTGTAGACATGTGTTTGGTTCCTGACCTGGTGTTGCCTTATAAGTTCAAAGTGCCGAAATTTGAGAAGTACACGGGAGATAGCTGTCCGAGGCTACATTTGATGATGTTCTGTCGAAGAATGACCTCGTTTGTGCGAGATGACAAACTGATGATCCATTGCTTTCAAGATAGTCTGACTAGGGCATCTTTGAGGTGGTATATGCAGTTAGAGAGGAATCAGATTCAGTCATGGATGGATTTAGCCAGAGCTTTTCTGAAGCAGTACGATTACAATCTAGACATAGCTCCCCATCGCATGCAGTTGCAAGAACTGTCTCAAGAGAACAATGAACCTATCAGGAAGTATGCTCAGAGATGGAGAGAATTTGCTGCTAGAGTGCATCCACCGCTGTTAGACCAAGAGCTGACAAGCATGTTTGTAGATTCCCTACAAGATCCGTACTTCGAAAGATTGCTCGGACTTCCGTTAAGTTTCTCTGACGTGGTAGCATTAGGGGAACGCCTTGAGTATGCCATACGAATCGGGAAAATTCAGATTACTTCAAATGATCAAGCTGGTGAAACTGAATATCCTTGTGACTATCAGAGTGAAGAAGGAGTTGTGATCAATGCAGTCATGCCAAAGGTTGAATATCCTCGAAGCGAATCAGTGAATTTTGTTGGTTCTTCATCTTGTCAGAGATCAGTACCTCCTGTGGCTTGTTATGCTGAACAGACAGCCGTGCCTGGGGCACAATATCAGGAATCTTATGTCGCTTCCATTGCAAACCAGCGAACTAGTGGTCGAGGTTATCAGAATCAGCGTCAGAGTCAGAATCGACCTCGCAGCAATTTGGGACGAAGGAAAGCTCCTTTTCACCCAGTGCCTATGCCGTATAGCCAGTTGCTACCACAGTTGATCCAGAGTTCTTTGGTTGAACCTAAAGCTCTCAAGCCAGTTCCAGAACCTTACCCTCCTGGGTACAATCCCCACGTTCAGTGTGGTTACCATGGTGGATCTCCAGGGCATTCGACCAAAGATTGTAAAGCATTTCAGGCGAAAGTACAACAGTTGATTGACCAAGATCGCATTTCCTTTCGAGAAGGACTTCTGTTTGTTCATACCAACCGCTCAGCTGTCTAAGCTCGTAGACTCGGAAAGTATTCCCCAGCAAAAGCCAGTGGTCCAGACAGGCGGGTGCCTCAGCATTGGCAGTCCCCAGACTTTTATATCATTTGCATTTGTAGTTTCTTTTCCTGTTAGTTACTACCTGCTTTAAACATTGTATGTTTTGAATGGTAATAATAATAAAGTGACTATGCATTTTTCTGAATTAATCATGTCGCTGTCGCTCATTTACTGCATTGCACTGACACTTGCATTTTATTCACTCCACTTTCACTGTGACTAGCAAAGATTGGAGGGAGGATGATGAAATAAACTCATAACCGATGATCGTATGCTTTCAGATAAGACCTTACCGATGACGTACAAGGCATTGTTTCAAATCCCCCGAACACTGGAGATATAAGGAGTTAGTCCCTTGTTAACCACTTTGAGCCAGGAAGTAGATGTTCTTTCCGACTTTTAAACCCTCACATCTTAACCCGGGGCAGGGTAGTTGTCAGTTAGCTTGACCGAGCATTCAAGTCTTACAGAGGAGTGTTGTCTTTCGAGGACCAATCAATTTATACCTTTCAAGAGGTCAAACCTCACCAATCAGGAGTGAGACAGTTACAATCCTTTCGGAGCAATCAAGACAATCAGTGTCACACGACTTTGTTCCAAAGGAAAGAAGAAAGAAAGCCCGCTAAGTAAAAAGAAAGAGAAAGCTGGAAAGCTAATACTTAGGCAAAAATCAGGGCATCCCGCTGGACTTCAAAAGAAAACTAAAAAAAATCGAAAAGAACTCAAAATGAGTCAGTCCAGACAAAAAAATTAGGGACCCAAAGGAATGGAAAAGAAGGGATATCAATAGAAAATTTTCCCCAGCAAGTCACAAAGTCGTGTACACAGACACCGAAAGCGAAAAGGAGTAACTATCACTCCAGAAAAACCTTGTGAATTCCTTAACTGTGGTTCTTACCATTCAACATACCTCTCGAAGAGGCGAGCGCTTGTGCCAGGTTAACTGAACTTTAGGATCGGAGATCATCACGTAGAAGGGGTGGGTACAAATCAAAATTTGAGCCAAATATCCTTTGTTGCACGAACCGTTAACCCGACCACGATACAACCCTTAAAAGATCTAATTGAGGTAGGGTTATTCTGAAAGCGCATTATGATAAGGTTGAGTAACCTGACTCCTTCTTGACTTGCTAGTCACATCCTTGTTGTATTTTTCACTGATCAAATCACGTAAGCACTACGTTTGAACTTTGGTTCATTCGTCACTCACAATCATCATGCATGTAAATGAGTGACAGCTCAAAATTTTTCAAAATCTGCATAAACACTGCATTAAGATTACCATTCGTGAATAGACAATTTTAACTGCAGGTTAGTAGTTGGCATGAAAGAAGTTCCAACAGGGAATAATCAAGCAGGACTGAGTAATTCAGCAGTCTGAACCAGAATGGTGTATGTTGTGAAGACCAGTGAATCCGGGGCATTGACTTCCAGAGAGTTCGGAATCAATTAGTCTGAGGACAAGTCCCGAAGCTTCAGTTAATCAGGGGCAGTTTGTGTGAGAAGCAGTTGATCAGAAGTGAGTCTTCTCGAGACCCAATCAGGGGCAGTTATGCAGAATGTGGAGATTTGAAAGCAGAACCTTCAGGTGGATAATCAGATCAGGTTAAGTCGCTAGAACGCTCATTCAGGGGCAAGTCATTGCAGAGAATGTTGAAACCAGCTGGGTTGACAATTGTGTAATGGAGATGGAATTCTGTTGTCACACAGATACCGGGGAAAGTAATCTCGAGGTCGTCTCGTAGAGAGCTGTTCAGAGCAAGTACTCTCAAGAGTTAGATTGGGGCAAGTTGATTGTATTGAAGCAAGTTGTTCAAGCCAATCTTTTTATCCCCAGCTGAGTGTACTGGGGCAAGTTGTTCAGGCAGTTTGTTTATCCCCAGCCAGAGTTGAGTATCGGGGAATCATGTCAATACCCTTATCAAAACCTGAACCTTCCAAACCTTAAAAGGCCTTGTTGTCGTTGGATCATTGACCTGCAGTTTAAACCTGTTGCGTGTCAGTAACCAGTCGTTTCCAAAGTCCAGTTCTCGCCTGGCAAACCGGTAACCAGTTCTCGTCTGGCCCACCCTTCCGTAAGCATCAGTTCCCGTCTGGTGCAGTTTATCGTAAACATCAGTTCTCGTCTGGTGTAGTTTATTGTAAGCATCAGTTCTCGTCTGGTGTAGTTTATTGTAACCAGTTCTCGTCTGGTCACCGTTTCTTCAAGTGTTGTATCAGTTCTCGTCTGGTACATGTCGTCGCGTAATCAGTTCTCGTCTGATCATCGTGTGTTTTAACCTATGTGTTATACCAGTTCTCGTCTGGTATACGTCAGCTTTCAGCCAGTTCTCGTCTGGTTGTCTATGCCTCAGTCTGTTATCCAGTCAGCCCCGTCTGATGTCCAAACCAAATCAATTCTCGTCCGATAACCTATTTTCCTACCAGTTCTCGTCTGGTAGTCTACCTTTGAATGCTAGTTCTCGTCTAGTATTTTCCATATCTTCCACTGTGTACATAATCCATATTCATCCTAAACCAGAAAAAAAACAAAAACCTAAAGGTATCTGACTCAGTAGTTCCCAATGACTCGCATGTTGTCATGTTCCCCGATACGAAGCTCGACGGATACCAGTGCTCTGATTCATGTTTGAATTCCTTGTGGGTGTTATTAAATCAGAATTGCTACTCTTCAGCAGATGAAAGTTGCTTATTATCCCCGGAAGAGTCGAGTTTGTATTTTACCCCGTATCAGAGTAGGATCAGGAGTATCCTCAGCAGATTAAGATTGATATCCTTGATAGTAGGGGCATTTCCAGTAGCGTGCTGCGCGCAATCAACCCCAGCTTGGGTCAATCCCCGCAGAGCACAATCAGCTGCCAATGGTTTGAAGAGAGCATCCCCAAGCAGAGTTGTTTTTTTTCTTTCCCCAGTGAAGTCGCCAAGCAGGGTTGCCTTTTCATTTCTCCAGCAGGACGGTTATCCCCAGTAGATTTGGTTTCCCTTTGCCAGCATTTATTTTGCTGAGATGATTCTGTGACTTTGGTTCATCCCCAGTAGAGGTGACATTGCCTTCGGCATTTATTTTGCCAAGCGGTTTTCAGACCTGGTGTTCTCTGGAAGCTCGAGCCTGCATTAGCATTTGCATATATAGTCATTGCATTTACAAACACATAGCATATTCATGCCATCTGGGCATCGCATTTTCAAACAGAACGCATAGCATATTCATGTCATATAGGGCATTGCATCATTATCAGACATACGCATTTCGAAACATGGACCAGGTTGGTTACCTATTGGATTTCGAATTTGTTCCCCCGCAGAGTTGTGTGGTTCAGCTTATCTTCTCCCCCAGCGGAGTGATTCTTCATTTGGTTGTTACGTCGGGACTGGAAAAAAGATTGTCATATATCATATTTCTGAAGCCGCCTCCTGTTGACAGAATAGGTGTCGAGCAGTCGATTCAGAAGTTCCCCAGGAGAATTGTCCTCAAGTTCGCAGTGAACTGTGAGTTGACAGGATTTGATCCCATAGGAGAGATGGGAATCAAGTTGTTTGCTTTTCGAAGCATTATTCCAATACTTGTGGCGTCGCACAGGTGATTGGTGTTGCAAGGGAGAAGAAAATTTATCAGAAAATTGACCAGTTGTTGCCGTGACAACCAAACTTCAGTTTATTAGAGGCTATTCCTCAAGCAGTTTGCAGTATATTCCCACGGTTGGCAAATTTCAGGGTTTCATTTGTATTCAACCGTCATCTACCTTTGAATGTTTGAAGGCTGAGCGCTCTTCAACCATTCAGGTCCAAGCCGCTTGAATAGGGGCAGCTGTTGCACCCTAAAATTTGACCAACCGGGTCCCGTACTTGGCCCTATGTTTCGACGCATGACCGCATTCGCATCTCCATATCGCATACAATGCATTTTTCCAGTTATATTGATTTTATCGGGATCACAGCCCTCATCTCGCGTCTCAGGTGTTTTTTATCAGTTTGGATAGATAGAATCGTGTTTTTGAGGACGTTTTGGCGCCCGTTTATTTTTACCGGCTATTTTGGTGCGCTCTCGCGGTGTTTTTTGTCGTTCAGTGCTATTTTTGTTCCTTCGGGAATTATTGTGATTTTTCTAGAATTTATTAGCTATTTTTATGTTTTTTTATAGCTTTAAAATCATTTTTAGATTAATATAGAATATTAATAGATTTTTCTTTTAGAATATTAATTGAATTTTGAATATATTTTTTTAGATATAGAATATTAATAGGTTTTTAACATTTTTAATAGTTTTAATCTTTTAGAATTTGTTAGAAATTAATTGGCTTCATTAAAAATAAATAGGCTTCATTTTTAATAATAGGATAAATAAATAATATAGATTTTCTTTTAATAGAGTTTTAATAGTTAATAGGATCATTTAGTTTTATTAATATAGATTTTGTGGATATTAGATAGTTTGATAGATTTTAATTAGTGTTTTTAGAATATTATTTCTTTTTAGAGTTTAATTAGCTTTCAGATTTAATTAGAACATTAGATTAATTAGGTTCAAGTGTTAATTGAGTCATTAGTCCATTTAATCATCCGTTAATTCATATCATTAGCTATCTTAATCCAGCATTAGTGTTAATCCAAGTTTTAATCCAGATTCAGTTTTTTTTGGGGTTTTTTTTATTATTCGTTGGGCCCAAATTCGTAAAGCCCAGTGCAGAGTCCATACTCAGCCAGAAGAGTCCAGAAAGTCATTGCAGCATATAAATAAAGCGTGTACACGTGTTGTACAAAGAGGCTAGCCACATATCATACACTTCACGCAGACACCTCATCCATCCACCTTCTCTTCTCTCTGCCACGCTACGCCAAGTGGCATACATGCAACCTCTCTCTCCACTCACCAAGACACGTGCCTCCATCTGAAGCCCCACAGGTTGCATGGCCGGCGGCCATGCAACCACCGCCCCACCATTTTCCGGCCACCGTCCCTAACCAGTTCCGGCCACCCTAACCGATCCTCAACCAACTCCGGCCGCCATACCAGACGCCGGAAAACTGGAAAACTCAGAAAACATCAAATTCATCTTTGATCTTCATCTTCTCCGGTCACAAACTCATCCAATCTCCATCATCGATCATCATTTTTTCCAGAAACGCCAGAAAATCTTCATCGAAGTTCTTCAGTTTTCCAGAACAATCATCCACAACTCCGATCAGATTCATCGTCGTTAATCATCTTTCTTCCAGAACTTTCATATGAGTTCATCGGTGTTCTTCAACGCACTCTCCAGATTTTTCATAGCTTCATGACGGTTACTGTTCTTCGACATGCATGATTTCTTCATCTTACGCTCCAGAATCGTCAAGAATCATAGGTCCTCAACCTTTCTCCAGATCAGGATTCACCGCACCTCATCAAGAACTTTCCAGAAAACTCCAAGAACCTCCGTCATCGTCCAGGTTTCCTCAAGATCTTCAAAGATCTTCGAAGGTCTTCACCGATTTCGCAGTCGATCTTCCATGGAATCTTCTACTGTAATCATTTGTTCAATGTTCATTTGGATTGCTATATTTTCCCTTTACTGTTTGTTCTTCTTGTTCGTGGTGTTGACGTATGAGGGAAACGGATTTGATTGGAGAGGAAGGGAAGTTTGTTAAGAGGTTTTGGCTAATGTTTTGGACCATTAGGAAATGAAGCAGGTTCGTGGGAGGAGAGCTCGTTGGCGACGGTGCAGGGAGAGTGAGAGAGAGAACCCCTAGGGTTTCAGAAAGGGGAAATTGAGAGAGTGAAGGGAAGAGCGTGAGGAAGGTGGATCACGTGGTGGTTTGGGCCTTGGGCCCAATTGGTTTTCCAGTATACACTCCGGTATCTTACCACATGCACCCTCCGTTTACTCTTCTCACCCCCCTGCTGTGTGTCTGTGGATTCTGGGCCTAAACCCACGTGATTTTTGCTGCTAGCATACCCCCTCCCCCCGTTTTTGTTGCTTATGGGCTGGGCCCAGTCTTTTATTTTTTTGTTTCTGCTAGCAGACCCCCCTGTAAACTGTTGTACCCCCCCCCCTTTTTGTATTTTTCTTTATTTTGTTTAGTTTTTTTTTAGTAAAAAAAAAACAATGAAGAAAAAGATTATATGTGAAGAAAATATTTTGAAAAAAATATAAAAAGAAGGTGTAGAAAAATATAAAAAAGAAATATTATGAAAAAGATGGTGAAAAAGAATAAAAGAATAGAGAAGAGAAATATTCGAAGAAAGAAAGTGAAAAAAAAGAAGAAAATAGTTGGAAAAGAATAGAAAAATATTAGTATAGATTTAATATTTTTTTAGAGTAGATTTTCTTCATAGAAGTTTATTTTAGGGATAGTTTAGAAGTCCACTTGTTAGGGGACTATTTTCCATTCGATTTTTCAGCATAGGATAGGATAGTATTTCCTAGGAGATTATTTTTCAGTATTCAATCATTGTAACCATTTTTTAGAATGTTAATAAAACGAGATTTGAGCTATGGTCCCGAAAGTAGCCGAACTACAGCTGCTCTGATTTCTCGTACCAGACGAGAATATGTAGGCATAGGATGCGATATCCTAGCGAGCACACTAACAACTGACTTTCTGTTCTCTCGCTGCTGTGCGATCGAGACTTTCCCGCTGACGACTGATTGTTACCCTTTTCTCTTGCCCGAGTGCATTTGAGACCAAGCCATAGTTTTTCCCATAGGTTCCCGTACCTGTAAAACCAGTTTGATTTCTCACTGCTGTGTGAGAATACCCTATTTAGCCGTAGTTAGCCTGAACTACGTAAAGCTCTGATCTTCCATGCAGTGTGGAAGTACGTAGGCACAAGACGCGAGGTCTTGGCGAGCCAATTTTTCCCTGTAGTCCCGAACTACGTTGACTCTGACTTTCTCTCTTGAGAATACGTAGGCATAGAGTGCGACGCTCTATCGAGTCAATTCCCTTCCGTTTAGATTTAGCAGTCGTAGATAGATTGTTTGCATCCTTTAGACAACCCAAGCAAGCGTGGATCCCGTCGAGTACGACGGACGTGAGGGGTGCTAATACCTTCCCCTTGTGTAACCGACTCCCGAACCCAGGTTTTGGTTGCGATGACCATACCTTTTCCCGTTTTTTGTGAGGTTTACTTCGAGCGTTTCCTTTCCCTCCGTTGGGATAAATAACGCACGGTGGCGACTCTTCTGTCAGCCGGCGCCGATTTTCGCAGTAGCGACACCTACCATCGAAGAGTATGTAGAGTTTACTGAGATGCCAGTACAGAATAAAGTTCTTTTTATTCACTCTGCCGCTGAGCCCAAGTTGGAGGGCTTGGCTAAGGCCTTGCACATGAATGCTTCTGAGCTGTTGATGACTTCTTGGCGAGGGGTTTCAGGTTTTTCTCTCCAGTTTCTGATTGGTAAGGCCCAAGAATACACCAAGAATGGATGTTGGGTGGTCTTTAACGCTGTTTTGGCTCTATGCATTTATGGGATAGTGTTGTTTCCCAATTTCCCGAACTTCGTGGACATGGATGCATTTCATTTGTTTGCTGCTGGCAACCATGTACCCACATTGATCGGGGACTTCTACCATTCGATGCACTACAGAAATGAGAACAGGAGAGGCAAGAACGTCTCTTGTTGCGTGCCTTTGCTGTACATGTGGTTTAAGAGCCATCTTCCCCCGAAGGGACCTTTTGTAGATAGGGCAACTACAGCTGACTGGCCAGAGCGCCTGATGAGACTATCTTCTGAAGACATTGAGTGGTTTGACCGAGACTTGTTGGGGTCTGAGCTCATTTTCAGTTGTTCTGGGTACCCTAATGTTCCGTTGATAGGAAGAAAAGGGTGCATCAATTACAACCCATCTCTGTTTGTTCGCCAGTTTGGATACGCGTTGAAGAACCCACCCAAGGAGGAAGAAGTAGAGGAATCTCTGTACTTCACTGGTGATTTGAATGGAGAGTTACTAGCCAAGCTTCAGCATGCCTGGATGCGTATTAACAGAAGAGGGAAACCACTGTTGGGGAAGAACGATTGTCAGGCTTATGCACCATACAAAGTTTGGGTCCAAGAGAGAGCAAGACAGTTACTGATGCCATTTCCAGCTACACCGGTCCCTGTTCATATTCCGGTGGAAGAACCAACCACTGTCACTATGGAGGCCTACGAGCGAGTTGTAAAAGAAAAGGAAGCCTTGATGAAGATTAATGAAGAGTTAGAAAAGGAGCTGGCTCAGGTGCGTAGGGAGAAGAACAAGGCTGTGCATTCTTTCCAACAGCAGATCGAGCTAGTAAACAGGCTAGGTGCTGAATTGACTGAAGAGAAAAAGAAGCGTGAACATCTGGGGAAAGAGTTCAGAAGCTCTCATGACATGTTGGAGTCCAAAAAGAAAGCACTCGACGCCGCCCACCGGGAAATCTCTTCTTGTAACAAGACGTGGAATGCTACGCTAACCAACAACAAAAAGAGGGAAGACAAATTGAAGCAGCAAATTTCTGAACTCGAAGAGCAGTTGAAGGCTAGCATTAAAAAGTATGAAGAGGAGGTAATGGCAAGATATAGTCTTCAGAACGCATTGAACAAGGCCATCGAAAGCAAGAAAGAGGTTGTGTCTCAGAAACGGAAGCTAGAGGATCGCTTCGGAGAAGGGGCATGGGAGGAAACCGCTGGTGACGTGCGATGCGTTCTCAAGCGAAGAAATCAACTTGTTGAGGGTCTGCTTACCCGACCAAGTCATCCAGAGACTAAGAAGTTACTAGAAGAGTACCAGGCATATGAGTGTACTTGACCATTTCATATATTAATGTGTATGCTTTATTTGCATTTGTGCTGACCATCACCAGGATTGTTGGTTGAGGTCATGCCTTCTTACTGTACGTATTGATATTGTATTCTGGGCTTAATGGATTTCGCTGCAATATATGAGGTTTTCTATGATTCGGCTCCGATCTTCGTATTGCTGTCACTGTCACTGCACTGACACATTCGCACTAGAATCGGGGAATGATATTCCCTAATGCACAGACACATATTGCATTGCATTCCTATTCATATTGCATTACAGGTGATTATCGAACTATATCTCATTTCCTGCACTGTACCAGGTCTTTTCAGGATTGAAGATCAGCGCCCGCACCGATACTCCACTCGTACCAACTGCCGGAGAATTATGGATCAAATGCAGAACGAAATGCAAGACATGCGTGAAAAGCTGGCGCTCTTCATGCAGACAATGGAGACCATTGCGAAAGGGCAGGAGAATTTGCAAGCTTTGGTACAGCCTCTGTTGGTAAGAAATGCTAGGCACGGAAATGATGATCATCAGTCTGTGCGAGTCGACACTATTCACGGGGATGGCACTCCCACACCAGTGGCTCCACCTGTAGTAAACGTACCTGCTGTCAATGTGAACAACGGCGCTGCTGCCGAGAACGGTAACGTTGGAATTGGGAACGAGACTGTCGTCAACAACGTTGGGCTCGGAGATGTCAACCTGGGTGATAATATGGGAGGCAATGGCTTCGGTAATACTGGATTTGGCTTCAATGACCAAGGGTTTGATCATGTTGGGAAGTACGGCTTCAACGCTCAAGGCTTCGGACAGGACGGATATGGTATGACTAATCAGGGTTATGGCGGATTCGGAAATGGAAATGGCGCTGGGTTAATGGCTTTTGGACCTGCAGGAGTTGCTCCGGGGTATGGTATCAGGGGGCGAGGCCCAGTAATGAATCAGACTAGAGTTGGCCGTAACAACGGGTACGATGGATACGGAGTTGGGAATGGTAATTGGCAAGAAGATCAGCAAGAGGATGCTTTCTCCGGTGGAGGTTTCGAAGGTCCTATGGATGACTCTCAGAGAATCAGGATGCTCGAGGAGCAGATGAAGGGGGTCGTGAATCAAGGCGCTGTTGGCTTAGATATGACAACAATGGGTCTGGTGCCTGGCCTGAGGGTACCAATAAAATTCAAAGCTCCCACATTCGACAAATATAAGGGGGACACCTGTCCAAAGGTGCACGTGCGGTCATATTACAGAAGGATGTTGGCGTACTCAAACGATGAGAGGATGCTAATGCATTTCTTTTAAGATAGCTTGTCTGGTCCTTCCCTCGAGTGGTATATGGGATTGGAACCAACACATATAAAGACATGGAAGCAGCTGGCTGAAGCATTTGTGGCTCACTATAAGTACAACAGTGACTTGGCACCCAACTGGGTCCAATTGCAGGGGTTGTCCCAGAAGAAGGGCGAGAGCTTCAAAGAGTATGCGCAGAGATGGCGCGACATGGCTGCTAGAGTCCATCCTCCTCTAGAGGACAAGGAAATGAATGATATGTTCATAGGAACATTCACTGGCATGTTTTATGACAAGTTGTTTCATACCTCTTTGGGCAGTTTCTCAGACTTAATTCTGATGGGAGAGAAGATTGAAAGCAACATTAAACAGGGAAGATTCCAAGCTGAGGAATCCACTGCAGCTGGCAGTAATAGAAGGGCTTTCGGTGGGCACCGTCAAGGTGAGGCAAGCGCAGTGTTTGGGGGCCGAGGCCGAGGCCGGGGCAGAGGTCGAAACCAGTACAATCAGCCGCAGCAGATGGAAAGCGTTACTATTCCGTTTCAGCAACAACCATTTCAACAACAACAGCAACAGCAACCACAACAGGGGGCACATACTGCCCAGCACAGATTCCAGGGGGGCAAACCAAGGAGGGTGTTTGAAAAGCCTCCTTCAACGTATGCAGAATTGCTACAGACGTTACTAGGTTTGAACTTGGTGGAGAAGAGAACTCTGGCGCCAATAACAGGCACTCCTCCATACGGTTACGATGCAAGCAGGCACTGTGAATTCCACTCCGGGGCTCCTGGCCACGATGTAGAGGGTTGCCACGCGTTCAAGCATGTGGTGCAGGACCTATTGGATAGTAAGGCTATCAATTTTGGACAGGCGGGTCCGAACATAGTGCAAAAGCCCATGCCCAACCATGGGGCAAACACCATTTTAACCGAGGAGGGTTTGAACTTGATTATGAATGTCGACGACCTAAAGACACCGTTGGGCGAGATAAAGAGCAGATTATTGCAAGGAGGTGTGTATCCAGGTTGCGACGAGTATTGCTTAGAGTGTTGGACCCAAGCTAGGGGTTGTGATGAATTAAAGAAGGGGATTCAGACCTTAATAGATGGAGGCACATTGCAATTTGACCGAGCAACAATTGAAGAACCTGCAGGGGTATTAGCAGACAAGCAAAGTGATGTAGCTACTGTGACGATTCCTCGAAAAACGATCACTATAACGGCACCGGCCAAGCGACCGCCGATCACTATCACCAAGGCAGGACCAATCCCTTATGAGAGCACTAAGGCCGTCCCCTGGTCCTATGGGTTGGAAGTGTATTGTGATGGGGTGAAAATTGATGTTAATAAGAAGCCAGCTGAGGTCGTAGACAACGTTGTCGGTACCGGAGGTATGACAAGAAGTGGGAGAATCTTCATATCGCCTGAGGTAGAGGCTGAACGACTGGAAAAAGGAAAAGGAAAGATGAATGAAACTGTCCCTGTGCAGAGGAACGAAAAAGAAACGGCACCGAAAGAGGTGGAAGAGTTCATGCGCTTGATTCGTAAAAGTGATTATAAGATTGTTGAGCATCTGCAACAGACGCCGTCAAAGATATCTATACTGTCGTTGCTATTGTGCTCTGAAGCTCACAGAAACGCATTGTTGAAAGTTCTGGATACTTCCTTCGTACCCCAAGATGTTTCCGTGAATCAGCTGGAGGGGGTGTTGGCGCATGTGAATGCAGGCCATAGCTTGGGATTTACAGACTTTGATTTGACCCCGAAGGGGAGAGAGCATAATATGGCGTTGCACGTCTCTGTGGAGTGTAGAGGATCAGTCATGTCTCATGTACTGGTAGACACCGGATCATCCTTAAACGTGCTGCCCAAGAAAGCGATGATGAAACTAGATGTCAGGGGGATCATGTGTACGCCTAGTGACCTGGTAGTCAGGGCATTTGATGGTACACGAAGAACAGTCTTTGGATCCATAACATTACCTCTACAGGTGGGGCCGGAGGTTTTCGCAACTGAATTCTATATCATGGATATCCAGCCAGCATACAGCTGCCTTCTCGGACGACCCTGGATCCATGGGGCTGGGGAAGTCACATCTACCTTGCATCAAAAGTTGAAATACATGGTAGGGGATAGTGTGGTCACAGTCTGTGGGGAAGAGGATATATTGGTCAGCCATCTGCCATCGTTCAAGTATGTAGAGGTCGACGGCGAGATTCACGAAACACCCTGTCAGGCATTTGAAGGGTTGCGCATCAAAGACAAAGGTCCTGGGCCGAGTAAAGCGTCAGAGGTAGCCGTCTCGTCATATAAGGAAGCTCAAGCTCTAGTAGAGACTGGTGAGACAAAGGGCTGGGGCAAGGTGCTGGATATTCCCGTGAAGATGGACCGATTTGGGCTGGGATATCAACCGTCGTCATCAACACCTGCTGTGGGGGCACCCCGTTTCAGAGGACCGATAACCATCACTGCTAGTGGAGTGTGTCACGAGACCATCAACGCTGCTTCAGAGTCCGACGAAGGAGACAGCGATTGCGACATGGACGCCTGGATTCAGCCGAGCGTGCCAGGACAGGGATTGTGCAATTGGTCTATTCAGGAGATTTTTCCTGTGACTCTCAAACAGTAATACTTTGTTTTCTTAATTGTTGAACAATCTGGTGTCTTACCCGAGGCATCGTGATTTGCTTAGGGCTGTGCTGTTATGAACATTGCGTGTTTAACATTAAATAAAAGGCGTTTTTTCATGTACAAATATTGCGATCTCTGTTTTTCTTGTTTTGGGTTTTACAATAAAATGGCAACGTGGTTATTCGTTTTATACGCATTTTGAAGCATTTAACCATTCCTTTTGCAGGATAACATTTTCAGATGACATCATTGAACCGCCTATGACTCGTCTCGACTTTGAGCACCCGGTATTTCAGGCCGAGGAAGAGATTATTGAAGATGGTGACGTTCCCGAAGAATTGTCTTGGTTGGTGAAGCAAGAAGAACGAGTCATTCTGCCTCACGAGGAGGTCATCGAAATTATTAACCTGGGGTCGGAAGGGGTTGAAAAGAACATTCGTATAGGAGCCGCGCTGCGAAGCGAAGACTGGTTGAAATGCTCAGAGAGTATAGTGATGTGTTCGCTTGGTCGTATGAAGACATGCCTGGGCTTGATACAGATATGGTTGTGCACCGTCTGCCGTTAAAAGAAGAATGCCCGCCGGTCAAGCAGAAGCTTCGCAGAACTAGACCTGATATGGCAGTGAAAATTAAGGAGGAGGTTCAAAAGCAGTGGGATGCTGGTTTCCTAGCTGTGACAAAATATCCCTCATGGGTCGCTAATATTGTACTAGTGCCAAAGAAAGACGGTAAAGTGAGAATGTGCGTAGATTACCGTGATTTGAATAAAGCGAGCCCGAAAGATGATTTTTCGCTTCCTCATATCGATGTGCTGGTTGACAACACTGCCCAATTCTCCGTATTCTCCTTCATGGATGACTTCTCGGGCTATAATCAGATTAAGATGGCGCCAGAAGACATGGAGAAGACTACCTTCATTACGCCTTGGGGAACATTTTGTTACAAAATGATGCCCTTCGGACTAAAGAATGCTGGGGCAACGTATCAACGTGCAATGACGACTCTTTTCCATGATATGATGCATACAGAGATCGAAGTTTATGTCGATGATATGATTGCCAAATCCCAGACGGAGGAAGAGCATTCGGTGAATCTGCTGAAGTTATTCAAAAGGCTTAGGAAGTTCAGACTGAGACTGAACCCTAACAAGTGCACCTTCGGGGTGAGATCGGGTAAGCTGCTGGGGTTTATCGTGAGCGAAAAAGGAATAGAGGTTGATCCTGCAAAAATAAAAGCAATACAAGAGATGCCGACGCCTAAAACAGAAAAGGAGGTGCGCGGGTTTTTAGGGAGGTTGAACTACATCGCCCGGTTCATATCTCACCTAACAGCTACGTGTGAACCATTATTCAAGCTGTTGAAAAAAGACCAAGCTGTAATGTGGAATGAAAATTGTCAAAAGGCGTTCGATAAAATAAAGCAGTATTTGCAGGAGCCTCCTATTTTGATACCCCCAGTGGCAGGGAGACCCTTGATTATGTATTTGACAGTTCTTGAGGGAAGTATGGGTTGTGTTCTCGGTCAACACGACGAGACAGGAAGAAAAGAGCATGCGATCTATTACTTGAGTAAGAAGTTTACTGAATGTGAATCTCGATATTCAACGCTCGAAAAAACTTGTTGCGCGCTAGCCTGGGCCGCCAAGCGTTTGAGGCAATACATGCTGAATCTTACAACCATGCTCATCTCGAAGATGGATCCTATAAAATATGTATTCGAAAAGCAGGCGTTATCAGGGAGAATTGCCCGTTGGCAGATGGTTTTGACCGAATACGACATCCAGTACGTCTCGCAGAAGGCCATAAAGGGGAGTGTATTATCTGAGTATTTGGCAGAGCAGCCTATTGAGGATTACCAATCGATGAGGTTTGATTTTCCTGACGAGGATATCATGTACCTAAAGATGAAAGATTGTGAAGAGCCATTGCCAGACGAAGGACCAGAATTGGGTTCCAAGTGGAAGTTGATCTTTGACGGAGCTGTAAACGCCTACGGTAGCGGAATAGGGGCAATCATCACTACTCCACACGGGTCGCACATCCCGTTTACCGCTCGATTGACTTTTCCGGTTACCAATAATGAAGCCGAATACGAAGCTTGTATCATGGGGCTTGAAGAAGCCATTGATTTGCGAATCAAAAATCTAGATGTATACGGAGACTCAGCTCTGGTGGTGAATCAAATAAAAGGGGAATGGGAGACACGTCAGCCCAATTTGATACCTTACATGAATTACGCAAGGAGATTGTTGCCTTTCTTTGACAAGGTTGAATTGCATCATGTACCGAGAGCAGAAAATCAGATGGCTGACGCCGTGGCCACATTGTCTTCCATGTATAAAGTCAACTTCTGGAATGAGGCTCCCAGAATTGTTATCTCTCGACTTGACAGACCGGCCTTCGTATTTGCCATTGACGAAGCATCCGATGATAAACCATGGTATTTTGATATCCTTAATTTCTTGAAGAATAAAGAGTATCCGGCTGGGGCATCCAGTCAAGATCAGAAGACTCTCAGGAGATTGGCGGGTAATTTCTATTTGAATCCGGATGGTGTCTTATACAGGAGAAATCACGACTTGGTGCTGCTGCGTTGTGTAGACGGAAAAGAGGCAAAGCTGCTCATGGAGGAAATACATGAGGGTACATTTGGTACGCATGCTGGTGGGCATGCTATGACGAGGAAGCTGCTGCGGGCAGGTTATTTTTGGCTAACTATGGAAACTGATTGTTTCAAGTTTGCGAAGAAGTGTCATAAGTGCCAAATCTATGCTGATAAGATCCATGTGCCTCCGAGTCCTCTGAATGTGATGTCATCGCCATGGCCATTCTCGATGTGGGGCATCGATATGATTGGAAAGATCGAGCCGACGGCTTCTAATGGACACCGGTTCATTCTAGTAGCAATAGATTATTTCACCAAATGGGTGGAAGCGGCATCTTACGCAAATGTGACTAAGCAGGTGGTAGTCAGGTTCATCAAGAGAGATATCATTTGCAGATATGGAATCCCCGAGCGGATAATCACTGACAACGGTTCAAACCTGAATAACAAAATGATGAAGGAGCTCTGTCAGAATTTTAAGATCGAGCATCACAACTCCTCCCCTTACCGACCCAAGATGAATGGCGCTGTTGAAGCGGCCAATAAGAATATAAAGAAGATCGTTCAGAAGATGGTGGTGATCTATAAGGATTGGCATGAGATGCTACCTTTCGCTTTGCACGGTTATCGTACGACGGTACGCACATCAACCGGGGCAACCCCGTTCTCGTTGGTATATGGAATGGAAGCAGTACTACCACTGGAAGTTGAGATTCCTTCCCTGAGAGTATTACGAGATGTCCAACTAGACGAGGCAGAATGGGTGAAGGACAGGTTGAACCAGCTGAGTTTAATGGATGAGAAGATGCTAGCTTCTCTAGCATACGGTCGTTTGTACCAGAGCCGAATGAAGAAAGCATATGATAAGAAGATACATCCTCGGAGCTTTCAGACGGGCGACCTTGTGCTGAAAAGGATTCTCCCGCCGCAGGCAGATCACAGGGGCAAGTGGACCCCCAACTACGAAGGGCCATACATTGTCAGAAAAGTCTTTTCAGGAGGGGCTTTGTTGTTGTCCACCATGGACGGTGAAGACTTTACGTCGCCTGTGAATTCGGACGCAGTTAAAAAATACTTTGCTTAAAATTGACCCGCTGGACAAAAAAAAGAGAGTCCAGGCAAAAATGGGGCATCCTGGCGAACCAAAAACAGAATGAAAGGTTCGGGCAAAAGTTAGGGATAAAATTGAAAAAATGTACACCCGCGAAGTTGAAAACCTACACTGGGCGGCTTCGGCAAAAAAGGGTATCCCGGTGAACTGAAAACCCGTAAAGGGCGGTTCACGCAAAAGTTAGGGATTTGAAAAGCAAATGACTGCGGTCCGAATTTGATACTGCGTTGAGCTTTGGTGCGGGAGAATATACTCGAGGGGTCGATTATCAGATACAATCTCTTCGGAAGTGTGGATACCGGGAAAGCATTAGAGTCAGGCGAGTCATAGGAGGATCAGTTCATGATGTTCGTCTGCATCCCGTTGCCGACATGTGTACAAATTTGATTTGTCATTATATTTATGCTTCTTGTGCATACTTGTATATTTGTTGTGCGTAGCTTCCTCTTTTCAGGAGTTACATCCCGTGTACAAAACTCTGCCCATTCAGGGGCCCAATCAATAAAACATGTTATTCAGTATTTGATGCTGATTCTTTACTATTTTGTGCATGATAAACGCCTAGGTTTAATGAAACTAGCGTGTGTATAACGTCGCTGGCCCTTGCCAATAATTGCTAAAACTTTGAATTAACTGAAAATAATGTCAAGAACGCTAACCTGAATAGATTTGGTTGCGTAGACTTGTCTTGTCTTGTTTGTGGTGTTGCAGGGTTCATAGCCGTATGAAGTGGATGATCAGAAGATTGCAGTATTGACCAGAAGCTCGTAACGAAGAAACTTGATCGTTATGTGAAGTGAATCCCCACACAGGTCACGCTTCCAAGATAGCAATGTTCCTTACTGAAGAAGGATCGAATTTCCCAGCCAGTCGTAGCTTATCCAAAGGACATTCTCCAGCAAAGTCGTTTACCCTCAGCAGAGTTTGGCGATTCCAAGATTGTAGGTTGTATTCAGACAGCGTGGTATCCCCCAGAAGGATCCCCCATCTCGAGCAGAGTGGTTTAGCCTCAGAAGATTAATATTTCCAACTTGTGAGCTGTACTCAGACAGTCTACCCTTCCCAGTAGGGTCATTTACTCTCCCCCCAGCGGAGTCTGTTGATTTTCCCCAGGAGAATCGTTTCGTCCCCGGGGAGCTCTCTTTCCAGCGAGTGCTTTCTTTCCTCCCAGTGGAACTCGAAGATTAAAACTCTCCCCGGCAGAGTTGGTTGTGTGTCCCGGCATTTATTTTTTCGGAATACCGTGTGATACCCGTTCACCCCCCAGCAAAAGTCCAATCCTGATTGACGCATTCAGTTATTCCTCAGCGAAGCGGGCTTCACTTTTCCAGCATTTACTTTGCTGGAATAATTCTGTGGCACCTGGCTACCCCCAGCGGAGTTGGCATTGTCTTCCGCATTTATTTTGCTGAAGCAGTTTCTGTATCCCAGAAGTTCGAGTCTGCATTTGCATCGGCATATAGTGTCATACTGGCATCCACCAAATAAAAACGCGTAGCATTTCCATGTCGAATGGAGCATTGCGTCATTGCCAAACATATGCATCTTGAAACATAAGCCAGGTTGGCTAATCGTTTGTTTCAAGTATTGTTTCCCTTACAGGTGGAAGGAGCTCTTGCTCAAATGAATTACCAAACATTCAAGATCTCGGCGTGAGACGTGCAACGATAATGTCAGTTTTGGCAGTATTCCCCACAGAGTTATTGGGTTAAGTTCTCTTCGTCCCCGAGCAGAGTTATTTGGTTAAATATCTTTTGTTTTCCCCGCCGGAGTTGCTTGTTGAAGTTTCTCTAGTCCGGCCAGCGGGTTATTGTCTTCAAATTTGTTGTTACGTCAGCATCAAAGGGTTATATGAATCAGAATGTCAGAGGCTGCCACCGGTTATCAGAACAGGCATCCGGTAGTTTGGTTTCCGAATATCCTCAGTAGAGTCCGCCCCAAAGTCGCTGTCACGTCAGTGCTAAGAAGTTTGTGGGTTGGGACCAATGGAGAAATGGGTCCTGACGTGGACAATCTATTCCTATATTGACGGGATTTCTTCGTGCTAGAGAAGTGGGTGTCCTAACGTGGACAGATTTATTTCCCCGGGTTGATGAGATGTGCTAGTCCTAACATGGACAGATTTGATTTCTCCGTATTGATTGAATGTGAAGTCCTGACATGGACAAAATTGATTACTCTTCGCATTGGTGTCCTAACGTGGACCATTTATTCCCAGCAGATATCTTTCTTCGTAATGGTGAAATGTGTGTCCTGACGTGGACAAGTTCATAGTTCCTTGGGTTGACAAGACGCGCGAGTCCTGACGTGGACAAATTTATCTCTCTTCGTGTTGGCGAAGCATGTGTCCTGACGTGGACAAATTTTATTTCCTCAGCGGGTCGAAGATGAGAGTCCTGACATGGACGAATCAAGACGAGGTGTGAGTCCTAACGTGGACGATGTATTCCTAACGTGGACGATATATTCCTAACGTGGAAAAGTTTAGTCCTAACGTGGACGATGTATTCCTAACGTGGAAGATTTAGTCCTAACATGGACAATGTTTATTCCTAACGTGGAAGGTTTAGTCCTAACGTGGACGATGGTTATTCCTAACGTGGAAAATGTATTCCTAACGTGGAAAGTTTATTCCTAACGGGGAAAAGAGTTATTCCTAACGTGGAAAGTTTATTCCTAACGGGGAAAAGAGTTATTCCTAACGTGGAAAGTTTATTCCTAATGTAGACGATTTATTCCTGACGTGGATAATTCATTCCTATGTTGATAGGATCCATTCGTGCTGATAGAATGCAGACGAGTCATCCCCAGCGAAGTCGCCGTGATTTTTCCATGTTGACGGTAGATGGAGTCCTGACGTGGACAAGTTTTAGTTGAGATTTCTTCGTGTTGACGAAACAGGCGTCCTAACATGGACAAAGTTCTATCCCTGCGATGATAGAATCTTTTTCAGGCTGATGAAAATAATCCCCAGCACGGTCGCTAATGGATCAGTTTATTGCCGTAACAACCAGATCCAGTCAGCAGATGTTGTTATTCAAGCAGTTTGTGCAGTTTATTTCTGCGGTTGGCAAATTTCCGGGTTCTTAGTATTCAACCGTCTCGTACCTCGAATGTTTGAAGGCCGTTTGCTCTTCACCCAATCGGGTCCAAGTCGCTTGAATAGGGGCAGCTGTTGCACCCTAAAATTTGCTCAACCTATTTCACTTGGTTTATGTTTCAATTACATTAGCATTTGCATATAGAGTTATGTACATAGTCTAATAATCTGCATAGCATAGCATAGCAAGTTATCCAACAAGGGACCAAGTACTATTCTCATCTCTATGAGCCTATCAAGAGGTTATTGTTCAAATTCAGGCCTATCTAAGTCATCAGGAAGAAATTGAAACCCAGAGAAGTTAGTGGATCAAGCAGTGAATCTATCTCCTATCTGAGGGCATTTGAAGATCATCAAAGAAGTTGTGAGCTGTGGATTGAGCATGGAGGGTATCCAGACATCATGGAGGACCTAGAGGGTCATTTTGAAAGTGAGACAAGTCATTGATGTGATCACAAGAGTTGCAGTTGAAGACAGTCAACTAGGGTTTTATCTGGGTCAACCCTAGGTCAACCCTAGGTCAAATGATTGATTGAAAGGCATCAAGGTCTATTTGAGAGATGTGGGATTCATCATTTGACATGTAGATAAGGATGTGGTGTTGTGCCAAGAAGAAATCAAGAGAAATCAAGAAGAAGAAAAGTTTCTAAATTAGGGTTTCTGTGTAAAATCCCCTAATTTAGGTCAAACTTCCAAGCAAGATAATTAAAAATGCAAGCTTCAAATGGATCCTTGGCCAACATGAAACTTGTAGAGGATCTCAAGACCTTTAATTTTAGTGGTGGAAGACATCAAGGAGATTTATAGAACTCAAGTTATGGTTCTTGCAAGTTACAGGTCATCTGAGGTATCTGAAATTTTGTCTATGAAAGTTACTTGTCTTCCAAGCAACTTTTACCCCTCAAGGAGCTTTCAAATGGATTTATGGTAAACATGAGAGTTGTTCCTCATTGTCTTAGATTTCTAGAAAGGTATGTTATGCCTTCATCTGATTTTTGGAACTCTACTTATGGCCTTGGCAAGCAAATGGTATTTTGGTCATTTGAGAATTACAGGTCATTTCAAGCCTATGCCCAAAACTCATACAAGGAAGCTTCAAATGAAAAACTTCACAACATCAAACTTTCTCCAAATGACATTTTGAGTCTAGAAAAGTGATCATGAAATTTTGGAAATGTCCATAGCTCAAGGTTCCAAATTTGGTCATTTAAAAGATGAATTTAATGAATAAAAGTGACCTAAAAATGGGATTTTTCATAAGATGGCCAAATGGGATGAAATTATAGGTCATTTAGATTGGAAAAAATGTTTTAAGAACATTGGCAAAAGTAGATTTTTGAGTTTGGTTCAAAGTTTGGAAGTTATGCTAGTTGGCTTACAAAGGAAGTAACATATCCAAAATTCAAGGAAATTGTGCACAAGAAGGATCCAACAAGTTCTAGAGAGTTCTATGATCAGCTATATATTGAGAAGAGTGGCTCCAATCTTTGGTTGCACTTCATTTTGATCAAAAACACCAAGTTTCATCTCATTCTTCAACTTTGCAAATCACATAAGAACTCTATCAAATCTTCATCATTCTCCACAATTCTTGATCCTATCATCATCTACATCCATCATAGATCAAGTTTCCATCAGGATCTGGCTTAATTGAAGTAGAATTCGTGTTATCCAAGTGCATCATCCAAATTGCAAAAGGAAGTGGTTACAAGAATCCAAGGGGTTTGAGCAAGAACTACTGTATACAGAATCAAGATCTTGATTAATTGATTGCCATTGGAGCATTGCTGAGCTTGAAGTGGTGATTTCCTCCATCTGTTTTCAACTTTAAACCAGGTTAGTGTTTTCTTCGAATTGGTTAGAATTAGTTAGCATGATGAAGAATCTTTAGGTTAGAATGGTTAGGCATAGGTAGAGGATCATTTCTGATGAATTTGAGAGCATTTCATGGAGTTCACCATTGAAGCACCAAAACTGTTGAGCCTTAGAACATCTAGGTTAGGGCATGATAATCTTAGCTAGATAGATGAAAATGATCAGCATAGCATGTAGAATGTATTAGTGTAAGAGTTAGCAAGAATTAGCAGGGTTGATCTCAGTGTAAAATGGTGGAGCCAAGGTTTTCTACCTATCGGGTTTGGTGCTGGGGTGAGTTTTAGAGGAAACCAAGACCATGGCTGTGTAGAGGAGAAGATCTAGAGCATCTTTGCTCTTTATAGATCTGAATTTCATGGAGAGATGAGGTTGTATGAGGATGTTGAAAACTGGTTCGTGCGAGCTTGTTCAGGTCTCATTAATGGTGGAAACCCTAGCTTTGGAGAAGAAGCATGATGACCGTTGGATGGAGTCTTTCTTGTTGACTGAAGCTCAGATCGCGTGGCCAGGATTTGAAGTTGAATTTGGAGGGAAGACTGGATGTGAAACGCGTCGTTTCACTTAAGCCTCAGACTGGGCTTTAGTTGCAATTGCTATTCGTACCACCACTTTCAAGGCCCAACGAGAAATGAACTGAATTAATTACTAATTGCACCGTTTTTGGTTTATTTCTTTTTGTGTTTTTTTTATCAACTGGGCCCAGACGCGCCTTGCTAGGCGCACCCCCAGTCTGGGCCCACCCTTCATTTTCCAACGCAAATAATCACTAACTGCACCCCTACCAAATTTAATTCATGTTAATTTCATTCCATTTTTTTTATTCTTTGAAAAATCATAACAAATTGAAAATTGCATATTTTTAAATGGTTGTTTTTGCATTTTTTTCATATTTCTGTCAAGAAAATTGTCATATAATAAAATTAGCATTTTATTTTATTTTTTCATTTTTAGTATATTTTTCTTTTAAATAGGTTTAAATGATGTTTAGTTTAGCACTTGATCTTGTTGATTTTAGTTTAGCTAGATCCTTGTATATTTTGGATCCATTCTTTTTAAAGTACTTCACTTAGGACTTTAATCTTCATATGAGATTTAACTCATGATTTTAGGACTAAATTTTATATGATTTGTTTAGGTGTGATTAGGAGAATCAAAACTAGGGTTTAGAGATAACATAGGTGTAATAAATCATTTCTCTTAGGAGTGTTAGTTTGAATTTTGGGGTATGGGACTATAGGGGTATTATGGGTAGATAATAGACCCTTAGAAATTACTAGGTTTCCCCTATTCTACTATTACTATTAGTATATTGCTTGTGCCTGATTGATTGTGTGGTGTGCCCTCTCTAGGGTTATTATTTGATTGTGTGGGGTATTGGGCCTGCTTGGGGTTTGGGGTTTGAGCTGAAGACTTTGTTGATGAAGCCCTTGAAGACAGAGAATGAAGGCCAATTTCCAGAGTTGATGAAGGTATCTCTTGCTGGCAGCTGTTGAAGGTTATAGGATCTAAGAGTTATGCAGAGCTCTAGAGTAGAAAACTTGGTTCACAAACATGGAAGGTCTTGGTTGCCTCCATCCCTCTCTATGATGCAGAGTCTCTCTAAGACATTCACCCCCTTCCTTTGGAAGGCTTGGTGATAGTGTCTAAGAGATAGAACTCTTGAGAGAAATATTCTATGTGTTGTTAGCAGTCTGTTTGCCACCTTTGGTGGTCAACTAATTGCTTAACACCCCAGTTCATCCTCTTGATTGGTTCCTCAGCTTGGAGATTGGGACTTGAAGAAAAGCCATTGGGAGATTGAAGATAGAGGCATTGCTTGAAGGCTTGAAGATGAAGACTGATGCTTGCTTGAAGCCTGTAGATAGTGGAAGATGACTTGAAGTTAGATGTTGATGAAGACTGCTTTTGCTGTTTATTTTTGCTGTTTTTAATTCTTGATGTATTGTTTGAATTTCCCTGACTGTATTGCTTGCTGTTTAACCTGTTAGGTTGAAAGTGAATCCTGTTCACTTTTGCCTGTTGTTTTCTAGGTTCGAGGTTGAGTGGGACTCCCTTGCCTCGCTTGTATTGCTGCATCCATGCATTTTACTGCTTTATTGTATATATGCTATTGTTTCTGTTTCCGTTTATCCCTTAGGATCTTTGTTTCTCTCTGCGCAAGAGAGGAGCATGATAGACATTAGGTCTCAACCCATGCATGATAACATTAGGATAGTTTGATTCCCTTCGCAACCATAGGATAGAGTTCTGTCTCTTCTCATCTTAAAACAAACAGAAAAATACAATAAAATTTCAAACACAATAAAAGACACTTCTTCCGTAAAAGAATGTGAACTCATCAAAACGTCAATTTTTGTCCGCTTGGACTGTTAATCAGAAAAACCCTTTTTCAGAAGAAATAAAAACAATCAAAACAGACTTGTGTCGTGCGTGGCCCGAACTACGTTTGCTCTGATCTTTCATGCTGTATGAAAGTACGTAGGCATAGGATGCGATATCCTAGCGAGCAACCTTCCCCTCCTTTCCCGTAGGTAGGCGAACTACGTTGACTCTGATTTCTCGTTCCAGACGGGAATACGTAGGCATAAAGTGCGATACTTTGCAGAGTCATTTTCTTTTCTTTTAACCCCTGACCTGTAGAGTAGATAGAATAACAATCTTTTCGACCGAAAACAAGCGTGGATCCCGTCGAGTACGACGGACGTGAGGGGTGCTAATACCTTCCCCTTGCGTAACCGACTCCCGAATCCAGGTTTTGGTTGCGACGACCATTCCTTTCCCGTTTTGCGGTAGGTTTACCTCGAGCGTTTCCTTTCCCTCCGTTGGGATAAATAACGCACGGTGGCGACTCTTCTGTTCAGCCGACGCCGATTTTCGCAGTAGCGACACTTAGCATTAGCCAACTGTGCGACAAAGGATACAATGTATCCTTTTCAAAAGATTGTTGCAAAATTGTGCATGAAAATGATGAGAAGAATATGTTTAATGGTTTTAGAGTAAACAATGTATATATGCTTGACTTAAATGAAGTATCATTAACAAGCGACAAATGCCTCATAACTATGAGTGAAGACTCATGGCTATGGCATAGGCGTCTAGCGCATGTTAATTTTGACTTACTCAATAAGGTAGTCTCAAAAGACCTAGTCTTAGGACTTCCCAAAATAAAGTTCACCAAGGATCACCTTTGTGATGCTTGTCAAAAAGGGAAGCAAACGAGGATCTCATTTAAATCCAAAAAGATAATTTCAACAACGAGACCTCTTGAACTTCTACACATGGACTTGTTTGGGCTGTCTAGGATCAAAAGTCTAGGAGGAAACTATTACGGGTTCGTAATAGTGGACGACTTTTCTAGGTTTTGTTGGACCATCTTCTTAGTAAGTAAAAGTGATACATTCGCCGCTTTTGAAAAGTTTGCTAAGCTTTCCCAAAACAAGTTAAATACAAACATAGTGTCCATAAGGAGCGACCATGGAGGTGAGTTTGAAAATCATTTGTTTGAAGAATATTGCGGTAACCATGGCATTGATCATAACTTCTCCGCTCCACGCACTCCTCAATAAAACGGGGTTGTGGAGCGCAAAAACCGTATTTTAGAAGAATTGGGAAGAACAATGATTAATGAGAGTGGTTTACCCAAATATTTTTGGGCCGACGCCATTAGTACGGCATGTTATGTTTTGAATAGGGTACTTATTCGCCCCATTCTAAACAAAACACCGTACGAACTCTTAAAAGGGCGAAAGCCAAATGTCTCTCACTTGCACGTGTTTGGATGTAAATGTTTTGTATTAAACAATGGAAAGGAAAACTTGGGCAAATTTGATTCCAAAGCTGATGAAGGTATCTTTCTCGGATACTCTCACTCGAGTAAAGCATATAGAATATAGAATAAACATTTACTTGTTGTAGAAGAGTCTGTGCATGTTACCTTTGATGAATCCTACCTGAGAAATGTCGGAAAGGATATTGTTGTTCATGGTGCAGGTACATTCACTGAAGACATACTCAAAAGTGGCGAGATAGGGATTGATCAACCTGACAAAGCCAAAGTTGAGGAGGATAAGGATGCACACCGTGATGCAACAGAGGAAGTTCATCCGCTTTCAAACGACGATCTTCCTCATGAATGGAAGTCATCTAAAGACCATCCTATTGAAAACATTATTAGAGACATCACAAAGGGTGTAACAACTCGTGCTAAGCTAAGTATTTTCTGTTATTACTTCGCTTTCGTATCACAAATGGAACCTAAAAATCCTAAGGAAGCCCTACTCGATGAACATTGGTTTCTGTCAATGCAGGAGGAACTAAATCAGTTTACTAGAAATGAGGTTTGGGACCTTGTCCCTCCTCCGCGAGGTCATCGAGTAATCGGCACTCGATGGGTGTTTAGGAACAAGCTGGACGAAAACGGGGTAATAACCCGTAACAAGGCGCGTTTAGTCGCGCAGGGGTATAACCAAGAGGAGGGCATCGACTATGAGGAAACTTATGCTCCGGTTGCCCGACTCGAGGCTATACGCCTTCTCCTTGCTTTCGCATGTGCGAAAGATTTTAAGTTATTCCAAATGGATGTCAAGAGTGCGTTCCTTAACGGGTACATAAATGAAGAGGTCTACGTCGCACAACCTCCGGGTTTTGAATCTCATGAGTACCCCGATCATGTTTATAAACTAAAACGGGCATTGTATGGTCTCAAACAAGCTCCTAGAGCTTGGTATGAGCGCCTAAGTAAATTCTTACTTGATCAAGGTTACTCAAGAGGAAAGGTTGGCAGGAATCTCTTTATTAAACGTCAAGGAAAGCACTTGATTCTAGTACAAATTTATGTTGACGATATAATCTTTGGATCTACTAACATGAATCTCGTGAGAGAGTTTTCTGATCTTATGCAGGGTGAATTCGAGATGAGTATGATGGGAGAGCTCACATACTTTCTCAGTTTGCAAATTAAACAACTCAAAGAAGGAACATTCATGAGTCAAACAAAGTATTGTTTGGATCTTATCAAGAGATTTGACATGGCAAAATCTAAGGCCATAGACACCCCATGCCTACATGTGCAAACTTGAATAAAGATGAAAGCAGTAAGGACGTAGAGGTAAAAAGGTATAGAGGTATGATTGGATCACTTATCTATCTCACTGCGCCGCGTCCCGATATTATGTTTAGCGTGTGTATGTGCGGAAGATACCAATCATGTCCTAAGGAATCCCACCTAAAAGCTGTTAAACGAATACTTCGGTACCTATCTGGTACTCCAAAGTATGGACTGTGGTATTCCAAAGGTAGTGATTGCTCTTTGGTAGGTTACTCCGACTCCGACTTTTCCGGTTGCAAATCGGATAGGAAAAGCACTAGCGGTACATGTCATTTGTTTTCAAACTCTTTGGTCAGTTGGCATAGCAAGAAGCAAGTTTCAGTTGCTCTATCAACCACCGAAGCGGAATACGTTGCCGCCGGTAGTTGTTGTGCTCAAATCCTGTGGATTAAGCAACAATTATTGGACTTTAATCTTAAACTTGAACGTATTCCGATTCTATGTGACAATACCAGTGCTATTAATCTTACCAAAAACCCGGTATTGCACTCTCGCACTAAACATATCGAAATTCGACACCATTTTCTTCGGGATCATGTAGAGAAAGGTGATGTTGTATTTGAACATGTTGATACTAAGAATCAACTAGCGGATATTTTTACAAAGCCGCTAGGCACTGAACCTTTCTTTCATATTCGTCGAGAACTTGGCATTCTCGACATTTCGGAGCGGGAGTCATAAATTGCTTACTCTATCTTATTTCATTTAAAACCATACTTTTGTACTTCTAACAAATTGACGTTTTTGCAAGTACAAGTATGTTGTTTATCAAGCTACTCCGGCATTAAGGTGACATTGTTCCATTTCTCTCTCTCTCTCTCTCTCTCTCTCTCTCTCTCTCTCTCTCTCTCTCTCTCTCTAATAACTCTCATGATCAACAATTGTATCGTTTGACCTATGTTGCATATGTATGACACTTTTTTTGTATGATAAATTGTTTGGATGCAAATTGTTTTGTGGCATTTTAGGTAGGCATCAAATATGGCTTGATATGTGACATTAAGTGCAAATCTGCATTTGTGCATCCGAACTGAGCTACACACCAAATCTGAACAATTCAACTCTTTTTCAACAAGAATGAATGAAAGATTTGCAGCTTTCACAACTGCCCATGGATACCAAGAAACAGTCGTCTCTCGCAGCATCAATCGCCTGAATCAAGCAGTGGATTACCTCACTGATATGGCTGATCCATATCGTTATCCGTCTTCCTTTGATATGGGCAAGGGACAAGGATATTAGTCATTTGTTTTTGCATTTGCTCATTCTCCATGCTGTTTTTGTTATCATGTTCAGTTTTATCTCTCCTAAGTGCACACTAATGTTTGTTTTACAGTCTTGATTCCTATAAAATGTTATGACTTATGTGTCTTTAATCTGGTTTAATCTATTTTCAATATTTTGCTCATTGTCAATATTTTGTGTGGATATTGGTATATGATTACTTATAGCCTGTTGAGTATTTTGTTAATTGTTAATATGCCAAAACTTTACCTTTCTCCATCTCTTTTTGATGTTGTCAAAGGGGGAGAAAAGACAAGTAGATTGTAGATCACAACAGCTATGACTGTAAAAGAAAGGGGGAGCTTACTACTATGTTAAAGATATCGCATGTTGTGTTCACCAAGCTTCGCACAGGTTTGTCATCATCAAAAAGGGGGAGAATGTGAGGGAAAACTGTCTCACAACATATGTTCTCAAGTTTCGATGATGACAAAGTACAACCTCGGATGAATCAGAGTCGTCATGCATACTTACGATGATGACAAAGTACAACCTCGGATGAATCAGAATTGTCATGCAATACTTAACATATTACATCCTTCCTATATCCTTTTAAATCATCATATTTCATTGGCAATATATGTGACTAATGTTTGGTCGTGACAAGATGCACGAAACAACAAACATATCAATTTTTGCAGGTTTTGTAGCTATGAGTCAACCATACAGTCAGCACATGGATCAACTCATTCTCCACTGGTCAGCTCATGCAGACCATGAGTCGACCATACAGTCAGCTCATGCATCAGGTTTGCATATTTTGGAGCTATGAGTCGACCATACAGTCAGCTCATTCTCCACTGGTCAGCACATGCAGACCATGAGTCGACCATACAGTCAGCTCATGTAGTCAGCTCATCAGGATGAGTCGACCATACAGTCAGCTCATGCAGTCAGCTCATCAGGATGAGTCGACCATACAGTCAGCTCATGCAGTCAGCTCATCAGGTCACTTTTCCACGGGTCAGCACAAACACACCATGACTCGACCATACCACTCAGCGCATGAAGCTGTGTATTCCCCACGGGTCAGCGCACGCCGACCCTATGGTCGACCGTTCGCGCGTTGTGCAACATTTTTTGCTGTGTTTGAAAAACTGTTTAATTGGTTGATCTGCTTGTTACTATAAATAATGTTTTGTTCATTTTTAACAACTAACAATTGAAATCTTGAGTAAATTGTCAGGGCAAGAAACGTGAAATAGGTGCAACATATTTCTTCATCTTCATCCTTCAAACAACACACAAATCCTCAAATACACACAATTGTTTTTGCTGTGATTGGTGTCTTGTTCAAGGGTGATAAGGTTCGAACGCGTTGATTGAAGATCCGGTTCGAGTGGAAATTGGGGCAGGTGTTTCTTGCAGAAAACCTTGAAGGTTTTACCCATCAAGACTCGAAGGTTTTGAGGGCTTTTGCTACGGAATAGTTCGTTCAACATTTAAGCAAGTGCGAAGGTAATTGATCAACGGAAGGTTCATCAGTTTAGTAGCTAGGGCGTTGAAGTGTTGAAGACTTTCCGGATTTGATTTGTTGGTGTCTAAGATCAGCCGAGCCGAACGTTTGAACAACGGAAGGTTATTCATTAAGGTGGCTGGAATCGGAGATCATTCACAACAAATTGAAGGGCTTGATTCATCTTGAATCAAGGTGCAAGAAGTGATAGCAAGCATCAACATCATTTGAGATTGTTTGTATCATTGTCTATCAACTCTTGTGTAAACTGTTCATTCCAACAGGTGATATATATTCAATATATCTCAATTCTAATTTTAGAATTGAGGGCAGACGTACCCCGAAGCGAGGACGACGGGGGAACTGCCTCATCAAATCGTGTGTTCTTTAGTTTCTGTCATTTTCAATTCAGCTTATAAAATAAGTGATTCTAGCTTAAGTGATTATTGTCAAACTGTGATACAAATTGAGTAAGGTGTTGAAACTCTGTTTTTAACTACTAAGTACAATAAAAATATTGTACTAGGGCATTTCAAATCTCTTACTCAACATAAATATCCCTTGAGGTATTTGTGCACACAAACTGTTCGACAAAAGTCCTGAACTAAAATTGTCTTATTTTGCTTCTAGTTTTTGTGTGTCTTGTTAATCATTGGAACTAGGTACCCTTGCAAATTGAAGTAAATAATTGATAAGCATAGTTTGTGTTGTGATTCTATTCTTTTCGAATTGTCATAAATCCATAGGCTTACGTATATCCGGTTTTCCAATAACCGTTCGTTTTAGACTATATTTTTCCTCGGCCGCTTCCGCACTTAAAACATTTTTTAAAACCAATTTCAAATTGGTAGCGCCGACTCAAATTTTAATTGGGGATCTATTCAACCCCCCCTTCTAGATCTGTGCCATAGTCTAACAGGATGGGGCTTCTGTACATCCGTGATAGGTCATACACTCTTGATGTTGGACAATACCCTGTCTGAATTCACGGCTTCTAGTAGAAGGGTCAATGGATGGCAGCACGATTTCCCGATATTTGTCTCAAACTTGAAGATTGGCTGAATCTGCTCGAGTAGCTCTGAGTAACTCTGATGACACTGAGAAGAACAATTCTTTCGCCTCTGTTATGCCCCGGCCTGTAGGAACCTCTGTGGGATAGTCTGAAAATCTGTACCCTGGCGGTTTGATAAGAAATGCCCCAGATTCTGAACCTCTGAGATATACTCCGAATCGAATGCCTCTCGAATAAAGAATAACCCCTGCGCTCTTAGGATGGCATGCCCCTGTCTGCAATGACTTTGCCTTAATCTGGTTCTTGGGAAAACCCACTCTGAACCGAAAGCACCTTGCTACAATACGACCTTGCGATGGCTTACCCCGGTGTTTGCACGACAAAAGGATTCCCTCAATTCAACAACTATCAACGTAGTGACTTTCCCCTGAACAAGCGCTGAGCGACTTAACCTGCCCTGATCAACCATAGCATTCTGGATAACTGCCCGTGATTGGCTCTCGAGAAGATTCGCTTCTGATCAACTGCTTCTCAAGCAAACTGCCCCATAATCAACTGATGCTTCGGGACTTTTCCTCAGACTAATTGATTTCGAACTAACTGGAAGTCGATGCCCCAGATTCACAGGGTTTCTCAACATTCACCATTCTAATCCAGACTACTGAATTATTCAGTCCTGTTTGATTATTCCCTGTAGGAGTTTCCTTTATGTCCACTACTGACCTGCATGTAAAATTGTTTATTCATGAATGGTAATTTTAATGCAGTATTCATGCAGATTTTGAAAAAACCTTGTGCTGTCACTCATTTACATGTCATGATTGTGAGTGGCGAATGAACCAATAGTTCAAACGCAGTGCTGATTTGATCAGTGAAAAAAAATACAACGAGGATATGATTAGCAAATCATGAAGGAGTCAGGTTACTCAACCTTATCGTAATGCGCTTTCAGAATAAACCCTGCCTCAATTAGGTCTTTTAAGGGTTGTATCATGGTCGGGTTCACGGTTCGTGAAACAAAGGATATTTGGCTCAAATTATGTTTTGTACCCACCCCTTCTACGTGATGATCTCCGATCCTAAAGTTCAGTTAACCTGGCTCGAGCGCTCGCCTCTTAGAGAGGTATGTTGAATGGTGAGAACCATAGTTAAGGAAAACTCACAAGGTTTTCGGAGTAACAGTTACTCCTTTTCATTTTCGGTGTCTGTATCCACACGACTTTGTCCTTGTTCGGGGATTTTTCTTTTTATATCCTTTTTTTTTCGTTCTTTTGATTCCCTAATTTTTGCCTGGACTGACTCCTTTTGAGTTCTTTTCGATTTTTCTTTTGAAGTCCAGCGGGATGCCCTAATTTTTGCCTAAGTATTAGCTTTCCAGCTTTTTCTTTTTCTTTTTACTTAGCGGGCTCTCTTATTCTTTTTTTTCTTGGAACACAGTCGTGTGACACTGATTGTCTTGATTGCTCCGAAAGGATGGTAACTGTCTCACTCCTGATTGGTGAGGTTTAACCATTGTGGTTGGCGAGACGCGACCTCTTGAGAGGCGTAAACTGTGATTGGTTCTTGGAAGGCAACACTCCTCTATAAGACTTGAACGCTCGGTCAAGCTAACTGACAACTACCCTGCCCCGGGTTAAGACGTGAGGGTTAAAAATTCTGAAAAAACTTCTACTTCCTGGCTCAAAGTGGTTAACAAGGGACTAACTCCTTATATCTCCAGTGTTTGGAGGATTTGAAACAATGCCTTGTACGTCATCGGCAAGGTTTTATCTGAAAGCATACGATCATTGGTTATGAGTATTCAGTTTCGTCGTCCTCCCTCCAATCTTTGCTAATCATAGTGATAAAGTGGAGTAAATAAAATGCAATTGTCAATGCAATGCAATAAATGAGCGACAGCGACATGATTAATTCAAAAAAATGCATAGTCATTTTACCAATCTTACCATTCGAAACAAACAATGTTTAATAGCAAGTAGTAACTAACAGAAAAGAAACTACAAATGCAAATGATAAAAAGTATGAGGACTGCCAATGCCGAGGGTGTCGGCCTGGCTGGACCACTGGCTTCTCGAAAATAAACCCTCTGAATCTGCGAGCTCAGACAGCTGAGAGGAAGGCGTGAACAGACAGAACTCCTTCTGGAAAGGAAATGCACTCTTGGTTGATCGACTGTTGTACATTTGCCTGAAAAGCTTTGCAATCTTCAGTTGAGTGCCCCGGGGATCCGCCATGGTAACTACACTGGACGTGGGGATTGTACCCAGGAGGGTAAGGCTCTGGAATAGACTTAAGAGCTTTCGGTTCCACTAAGGAACTCTGTATCAAAGATGGCAGTATCTGGCTATACGGCATAGGCACTGGGTGGGAAGGAGCATTCCTTCGTTCCAAGTTGTTACGAGGCCTGTTCTGATTCTGATAACCTCGGCCACGAGTCCGCTGATTTGCAAGAGGAGCGACATAAAGTTCTGAATATGGTGCCCCGGGCGCAGTTGTCTGTCCAGGATAACGAGACACAAAAGATGAAGAACCAACAAATTTCACCTGATTCACCTCGAGGATACCCAACATCTGGCATGATGGCATTGATCACAACTCCTTCTTCAGTTGGATGGCTACAGAGAGATTCAGTTCCACTAGCCTGACTGCTTGAGACATTCTGAATTCTTCCAATTTTCACGCTACGCTCAATGCGTTCTCCTGCCCTTACCACTTCAGAGAAATTTGACGCATTTCCAAGCATTCTTTTGGAGTACGGGCTCCCCAGGGAGTTTACAAACATGCTCATTAACTCTCGGTCTAGGAGCGGCGGCTTCACTCTGGCAGCAAATTGTCTCCATCTCTGAACATACTTCCTGAAAGATTCATCGTTTCTTTGAGACAATTCTTGCAACTGCATGCGACTAGGAACCACGTCTAGGTTGTAATCGTACTGCTTCAGAAAAGCTCTGGCTAAACCCACCCATGATCGGATCTGATTACTCTCTATTGCATATACCAACTCAAAGATGCCCCCGTCAGACCATCTTGAAAGCAATGGATCATCAACTTGTCATTTTTCCCAAACGAAGTCATTCTTCGGCAGAACATCACCAAATGTTGCTTCGGACAGCTATCTCCTTGGTACTTTTCAAATTTCAGCGCTTTGAACTTAGGAGGTAACACCAGGCCAGGAACCAAACACATGTCTGCAGCATTGAGGTTAACAGCATCTTTTAACTTTCAAGGCTTTAACTTTTTCTTCCAACGCTCGGAGCCTTCTATCATCCTCAAGAGCTCTTGGGTGTACAGTCCTTGATACTGGGATCCCTCTTCGGATATTCGCCCTAGGGAAAACAACACCTTGACTGTTGATAACAGGAGGTCGTTCATTGCAGACAACAAACTGCTCACGTCGATCTCGGTCCATAACAGGAGGTTGCACAAACTGGTCTGCAGTAAGGTGGTTCACTTGCGGGAAGTCTTTGTCATGCAGGGAATGTAACACCCCCTTTCTATGCCCCCAAATAAAACAATTAATCATTTAGGCATAAATTTAAAATTTTATCAGAGGACATTTGTAACATGGCATAAAAGGGAAATATCACATTATCATAAAAATTCCAACACATACAACACCTGCTCAACAGATATGCAACAACGGGATAACACCCACAAGAAATATTTAGAACAAAGGCGGAAATATCCAAATATTTCATAATTCACCAAACATGTATTCACATATACAGTTATCATTCATCATGTTTTACAAAACATATCAACAGCCGATACATACTCAGATGTATCATAAAAGAATCAAAATAAATCCTATCTACCCGGTGCTACATATCAGAGTCGACCGACCAAAAAGGGAAGAAGCCACGCTTCACAAAAATACCTCCAGCAATCTAATCTGCAATGCCTCGTAGAGCATTAAAAGAAACCACAGAAGGGTGAGAAACGATATCATAAAAACAACGCATATAAACATATATATACATAATATCCAATATACGTCTTTTGTATTCTCACCGCAACTCACCTCGTCGTATCGTACATTGCAATGTATTCACGTTATCTACTTACAAATAGAACACCATGCATATACAATATGCGTCAACAATGTTTATATCGGTTCATAAACACACAAAACATACATATTCATATATTCACACATACATGTGTCTTCAATCATACCAATCATGCCAATCATCAGCAATTCATATAAACATTTACAATTATGTTCATTCACCATACACCATGCAGGATGTCAACATGCAACTCATAGAGACCGACACACGACTCTATGCAGATGCAAATGTGGTATCGACTCATTTCAACAGGTTCAATTGAAGAACCCAATAACCATCGCTCACACCCCACATGGGCACACGAGGTTCTGCAGATTCTATGCGGAATCAAGATAACCATCGTAACATACGAGGTTCTGCAAATCCACCGAGGGATCAATAATTAACCATCGCTCACAACCCACAAGGGCACACGAGGTTCTGCAGATTCACCGAGGAATCAATAATTAACCATCGCTCACACCCCACAAGGGCACACGAGGTTCTGCAGATTCACCGAGGAATCAATCGACACAAGAATGCATACCATGATGCTTCACATGCAACATGACTCATGACACTCTTGAAATGCACACATGTTTACAAACATACTCATGCATTCTACACATTCATCGCATATATTCATACAAACATCATAGATTTTTAATCAGGCAAAACAATGCACATAATTGCCCAAACGGCCACAATTCATAATCTAGGATTCACGCCATACGGCTACCCAGAGCACATCACGAACCAGCATATAAACTACTAAATCAAAGAAGGGTCGATCGCAACCGAAACCCCAAGCCACGACAGCACCACGCAACAGGGAAAATTCATCCTGCTACGTTCGCTACACGCTCGCCTAGCGAGCTGCTAGCGAGCGCTCGCTACCTCCTCGCCTAGCGAACTGCTAGCGAGCAAGAACAGAGGCCACAGACCTCGTTCGCTACTTCGTTCGCCACATCGAACCTCCAGCGAGCTCCTCGCTACTCCCTGCGCAGCCAGCGAGGGACATTAAAACCATTTTGTCCCAAGTCTGGGACCGTTCGCTGCGCACTCGCCTAGCGAACTACCAGCGACCATTCGCGACCTGCTCGCCTAGCGAACTGCTAGCGAGCGTCTGCGATTTCCACTTCTCCCCACTGTTCAGAATCCAAAACCACAGATAAAATCACCCGATGAACTCTAACTCATATCCAGCAGCCTTAGTCTAACATATATCGACTAATCTACGTCATCTAATGACGATTCTAACCGTTAGACAACGATTTCTATCGATTAAACCAAATTCAACCTAAAATGGAAAGTGTAGAAAAAACTACCAACAATCCAAAACAATCCAACAAAATCATACATGATTATACACATTGATAGAATAATAAAGTTTCACACCCTTACCCGATCAATCGAAAGCTTTGGTAATGATTTCTTGAAGTTCTAGGTTTTTCCTCTTCTTTCTCTTCTCTTTCTCTTCTCTTCCTTTCTTTCCTTTGTTTTTCTATCTCCCTACTAACTTTCTCTTTTTCTCTCATATACTCATATTCTGTTTTCTTTCCTCTCAAATTCTTTCCACACACTAATTAATCAATTCTCATAAAATATCCACTTAACGTAATTACTAATGCCCAAAATACCCTCCGGTCTATTTTTACCCGAAACACTCAAAATCGGTAAAAAGAGAAAATAACATAATATGTACACATAACATATTAAACACACAATTCCACATTTAAAATAATAATTCAATCAATTAAATCAGAAAGGACTCAAAATAAAGGAAATTCAGAATCGGGGCGTTACAACTCTCCCCCACTTAGGAATTTTCGTCCTCGAAAATATTACTTGATTCGAACAGCTCAGGATGCGACTCACGCATCTTACTCTCCAATTCCCAAGTCATATTGCCTTCCGCAGCACCTCCCCATGCTACTTTTACAAGCGAAATATCCTTGCCTCTTAGGTTCTTAACTTCGCGGTCCAAAATCATAATCGGTAAAACCTCAACCGTAAGATTATCTCTTACCTCCACCTCATCCATAGGAATCACATGTGATGGATCCGGAACATACTTCCGAAGTTGCGAAACATGGAACACATCATGCAAATTTGAAAGACTCAGAGGCAACGCCACACGATAAGCCACCGCACCAACTCGTGCAATAATTTGATACGGACCAATAAAACGAGAAGTCAACTTCTTCGACTTCAAAGCACGACCCACACCCGTAACCGGTGTAACTCTCAAAAACACATGGTCACCTTCTTGAAATTCAAGATCCTTCCTTCTCTTGTCATGATAACTCTTTTGCCTATTCTGGGAAGCTTTCATCTTCTCCCGAATAAACTTCACCTTCTCCTCGTTTGTTGTACCATTTCCGGTCCAACTACCGATCTCTCTCCGGTTTCATGCCAACACAAAGGTGTTCGACATCTCCGACCATACAAAGCCTCAAATGGTGCCATACCAATACTTGCATGAAAACTGTTGTTGTAAGTGAATTCAATCAATGCCAAAAAGCTATCCCAAACACCACCTTGCTCGAGCACACAAGCACGCAACAAGTCCTCTAACGATTGAATTGTCCTCTCAGTTTGGCCATCCGTCTGCGGATGATACGCCGAACTCAATCTCAACTTAGAACCTAAAGCCTTTTGCAAACCTTCCCAAAATCTCGAAGTAAATCTAGGATCTCTATCCGACACGATACTCTTGGGAACTCCATGCAACTTCACAATCACCCGAACATAAATCTCGGCTAACTTTTCCAAAGGATAACTAATATCAATTGGAATAAAGTGAGCAGATTTAGTAAGCCTATCAACAATCACCCAAATAGCATTGTGACCTCTTTGCGTATTTGGTAAACCCGTAACAAAATCCATTGATATACTATCCTATTTCCATTCCGGAATATCCAACAGTTGCATCAAACCACTAGGCTTCTGATGTTCCACTTTAGACTTCTGGCAAGTCAAACACGAATACACAAACCGAGCTACATCCCTCTTCAATCCGGACCACCAAAAGATTTTCTTCAAATCTTGATACATCTTATTCGCACCCGGGTGAATACTCAATTTACTCCGGTGTCCTTCCTCCAATATCATCTTTCTCAAATCCACATCGTCGAGAATACAAATACGACCACGGAATTTCAAAACTCCAAAATTATCAACCTTAAAGTCCTCATTCTCATTCATCATCAAATCCACAAATTTCAAATCCAACTTTTGCTTTTCACGAACGGTAGCTAGAAAATCATTCGTAACATACAACATACCAAGTTTCACACTTCTCGGCGTCATTTCACAAACCTAACTCAAATCTCTAAAACTCTCCAAAAGTTCCCATTCTCTTACCATCAATGTAGACATATGCACTAAATTCCGGCTCAAAGCATCGGCTACAACATTTGCCTTACCCGGATGGTAATTCAAACCAAAGTCATAATCCTTCAAAAACTCTAACCACCTCCTTTGCCTCATATTCAATTCCTTTTGCTCAAATAAATACTTCAAACTCTTGTGGTCGCTAAAAACTTCAAATCTCGCACCATAGAGATAATGCCTCCAAATTTTCAAAACAAAGACTACGACCGCCAATTCCAAATCATGTGTGGGATAATTCTTCTCATGCACTCTCAATTGCCTTGAAGCATAAGCCACAACTTTACCGTCTTGCATCAAAACACCACCCAAACCGGACAAAGAAGCATCACAATAAACCACAAACGCTTCCGTCGGATTTGGCAAAATCAAAACCGGCGCCGTTGTCAACCGTCTCTTAAGTTCAACAAAACTCTTCTCACAATTAATGTCCCAAACAAAAGTCTTTCCCTTACAAGTCAACTGAGTCAACGAAAGTGCCAACTTCGAAAATCCCTCAATAAACCTCCGATAATAACCGGCCAAGCCCAAAAAGCTTCGGATCTCCGTAACCGACTTAGGAGCCTCCCATTGCATCACCGCATCAATCTTGGACGGATCAACACAAATACCATTACCAGAAATAACATGCCCAAGAAAACTCACTTCCGATAACCAAAACTCGCACTTGGATAACTTAGCATACAATTGCTTCTCCTTCAATACTTGCAACACAACCCGCAAATGCTCTTCATGCTCTTCTTGGGACTTAGAGCAAATCAAAATGTCGTCAATAAACACAACTACGAAACGATCCAACTGCTCATGAAAGATACAATTCATATATTCCATAAACACACCTGGCGCATTAGAAACTCCGAATGGCATCACAGAAAATTCATAATGACCATACCGTGTCCTAAAAGCCGTCTTTTGAATATCTTCTCCTTTAACACGAATCTGGTGATAACCTGACCTCAAATCAATCTTACTAAAAACACGGGCACCAACCAATTGGTCCATCAAATCATCAATTCTAGGAAGCGGATACTTATTCTTAATAGTCACCTTGTTCAACTGCCGATAATCAATACACAACCGCATACTCCCATCTTTCTTCTTTACCAACAATACCGGCGCACCCCAAGGAGAAACACTCGGCCTAACAAATCTCTTTTCCAATAAATCATTCAATTGTCTCTTCAACTCTACCAACTCCGATGCCGACATATGATACGGTGCCATCGAAATCGGTCTAGTATCGAGAACTAGATCAATCGAAAACTCAACTTCCCTTTCTGGCGGTACATCCGTAATGTCCTCTGGAAATACTTCTGGAAAGTCACATACCACTGGAACCAAATCCAATTCAACCTTATTCTCTACCGACAGCGACGCAAACAAACAGAACACTTGAGCTTCATCCGCCAAAAGTTTCTTCAACTCTTTAGTGGATAGAAAACTCTCTTCCTCCTCATCTCCCAAAGTTGGAAACCTCACCAACTTGTGATAACAATCAATATGAACTCTATTATACTGCAACCAATTCATACCCAAAATCACATCTAATCCTTCTAATGGCAAACACACCAAGTCCATAATAAAGTCCTTACCATACATGGTCAAGGGACAACTCAAACATACCGAAGACGTAGTTACCAACCCCGAAGCGGGCGTCTCAATAACCATATCACCACCGCAAGAAGAAAAACACAAATCCAAACGCTTAGCGCACTCAAAAGAAATAAACGAATGAGTCTCTCCGATATCGATAATAGCAACTAAGGGCATATTATTAATAAAGCATGTACCTTTAATCAACCGATCCGCATTAGTAGTGTCTGCACCCGCTAATGCAAATACCTTCCCACTTGACGGAGCTTGCTTTTCCTTAGTACACTTCGTACTAATATGACCAACCTCCCCACAGTTAAAACACTTAATCACATTCCTTCTACATTCAGTTGTAGCATGACCGAGACCACCACAGTTAGCACACTTTTCCCCAGCCTTCTTACACTCAAAAGATTTGTGCCCCTCTTCGCCGCACCTATAGCACTTAACGGGACCAGAACTCCCTCCTCCGGATTTCTTGACAAAGTGTTCCCTATGCTTGCCTTTATCAGCAGGCGTCACATAAGGCCCACTCCTTACTGGTTGCTTCCCTCGCCTCTCATTCAAACTCTTATAGTGAGTAGAACGAGCCCTACTATCCTCTTCGAAAATTCTACAGCATTCGGTTAAGTCCGAAAATCTTCGAATCCTCTGATATCCCACAGCTTGCTTGATCTCCGGGCGCAAGCCGTTCTCGTACTTAATACACTTGGAAAATTCCGCCGCCACCGCATCATAGTGAGGATGGAATTTCACCAACTCCGTAAACTTAGCCGTGTAGTCGACCACAGACATGTTCCCTTGTTTCAATTCTAGAAACTCCATCTCCTTCTTTCCCTTCACACTCTCCGGATAATACTTCCTCAAAAATTCAGTGCGGAACAAATCCCAAGTTATTTCCTCATCATCAACTCCAAGAATTTGTCTTATGCCGACCCACCAGTCATCGGCTTCTTCTCTCAGCATGTGAGACCCAAGTCTCACCTTGTTCCTCTCAGTGCAATTCATAACTCTGAAGATCCTCTCGACCTCCTTCAGCCAAATCTGAGCACCGTCCGGATCAAACCTTCCTTTGAACACCGGCGGTTGATTCTTTCTAAACTCATCGTTAGCATTCGCATTCGGCGCACCCTGCACCGCTCGAGCCATAGCTTCCAATGTCGCAGCCATCGCGTTGTCATTACGACCAGCCATATTCTGATTATTCCCAAAAATAACAACAAGGTCAAACAATCGTTCAACCAACAAAACAGCGAGACAGATACAACTGACTCAACACTGGCTCTGATACCACTTAATGTAACACCCCCTTTCTATGCCCCCAAATAAAACAATTAATCATTTAGGCATAAATTTAAAATTTCATCAGAGTACATTTGCAACATGGCATAAAAGGGAAATATCACATTATCATAAAAATTCCAACACATACAACACCTGCTCAACAAATATGCAACAACGGGATAACACCCACAAGAAATATTTAGAACAAAGGCGGAAATATCCAAATATTTCATAATTCACCAAACATGTATTCACATATACAGTTATCATTCATCATGTTTTACAAAACATATCAACAGCAGATACATACTCAGATGTATCACAAAAGAATCAAAATAAATCCTATCTACCCGGTGCTACATATCAGAGCCGACCGACCAAAAAGGGAAGAAGCCACGCTTCACAAAAATACCTCCAGCAATCTAATCTGCAATGCCTCATAGAGCATTAAAAGAAACCACAGAAGGGTGAGAAACGATATCATAAAAACAATGCATATAAACATATATATACATAATATCCAATATACGTCTTTCGTATTCTCACCGGAACTCACCTCGTCGTACCGTACATCGCAATGTATTCACGTTATCTACTTACAAATAGAACACCATGCATATACAATATGCGTCAACAATGTTTATATCGGTTCATAAACACACAAAACATACATATTCATATATTCACACATACATGTGTCTTCAAGCATACCAATCATGCCAATCATCAGCAATTTATATAAACATTTACAATTATGTTCATTCACCATACACCATGCAGGATGTCAACATGCAACTCATAGAGACCGACACACGACTCTATGCAGATGCAAATGTGGTACCGACTCATTTCAGCAGGTTCAATTGAAGAACCCAATAACCATCGCTCACACCCCACATGGGCACACGAGGTTCTGCAGATTCTACGCGGAATCAAGATAACCATCGTAACATACGAGGTTCTGCAAATCCACCGAGGGATCAATAATTAACCATCGCTCACACCCCACAAGGGCACACGAGGTTCTGCAGATTCACCGAGGAATCAATAATTAACCATCGCTCACACCCCACAAGGGCACACGAGGTTCTGCAGATTCACCGAGGAATCAATCGACACAAGAATGCATACCATGATGCTTCACATGCAACATGACTCATGACACTCTTGAAATGCACACATGTTTACAAACATACTCATGCATTCTACACATTCATCGCATATATTCATACAAACATCATAGATTTTTAATCAGGCTAAACAATGCACATAATTGCCCAAACGGCCACAATTCATAATCTAGGATTCACGCCATACGGCTACCCACAGCACATCACGAACCAACATATAAACTACTAAATCAAAGAAGGGTCGATCGCAACCGAAACCCCAAGCCACGACAGCACCAAGCAACAGGGAAAATTCATCCTGCTACGTTCGCTACACGCTCGCCTAGCGAGCGTTCGCTACCTCCTCGCCTAGCGAACTGCTAGCGAGCAAGAACAGAGGCTACAAACCTCGTTCGCTACTTCGTTCGCCACAGCGAACCTCCAGCGAGCTCCTCGCTACTCCCTGTGCAGCCAGCGAGGGACATTAAAACCATTCTGTCCCAAGTCTGGGACCGTTCGATGCGCACTCGCCTAGCGAACTACCAGGGACCATTCGCGACCTGCTCGCCTAGCGAACTGCTAGCGAGCGTCTGCGATTTCCACTTCTCCCCACTGTTCAGAATCCAAAACCACAGATAAAATCACCCGATGAACTCCAACTCATATCCAGCAGCCTTAGTCTAACATATATCGACTAATGTACGTCATCTAATCACGATTCTAACCGTTAGACAACGATTTCTATCGATTAAACCAAATTCAACCTAAAATGGAAAGTGTAGAAAAAACTACCAACAATCCAAAACAATCCAACAAAATCATACATGATTATACACATTGATAGAATAATAAAGTTTCACACCCTTACCCGATCAATCGAAAGCTTTGGTAATGATTTCTTGAAGTTCTAGGTTTTTCCTCTTCTTTCTCTTCTCTTTCTCTTCTCTTCCTTTCTTTCCTTTGTTTTTCTATCTCCCTACTAACTTTCTCTTTTTCTCTCATATACTCATATTCTCTTTTCTTTCCTCTCAAATTCTTTCCACACACTAATTAATCAATTCTCATAAAATATCCATTTAACGTAATTACTAATGCCCAAAATACCCTCCGGTCTATTTTTACCCGAAACACTCAAAATCGGTAAAAAGAGAAAATAGCATAATATGTACACATAACATATTAAACACACAATTCCACATTTAAAATAATAATTCAATCAATTAAATCAAAAAGGACTCAAAATAAAGGAAATTCAGAATCGGGGCGTTACAGGGAACCATACAAAGGATTGGACGTCGCAGTGAACCTTGACAAGGTATCAACAAATCGGAAGTGGCTCTCTGACACAGCTACCAACAACCTTCAGCTAACTTCACTGCTCAATTCTGCCCCAATCTATTTCAACCCCTTGGTCGTCTTCTACCAATCAACACTTGCTCATACCAATCATCGGAGAATTACCCTTAGAATCAAAGCAACGATTGGATGAGAGCTCTGGCTAACTGGAGAATGATATGCAATATGATGCAAACATGTTTATGCAAATGCAATGCAATATGCAGCAAATACGGGATCATAGCCCCTGGCTGAGAAGCTCAATCCACAATATTGGCCTCAAATAGACCCACAAACTGCTCAAGACCATCCACGATGCTCCAACCTGGTCTCTGACAGACCCAATAACACTGTCCTCAAATATCAACACCACTGAATCTCAATCAAGAAAACCGGTAATCTGGAGGTCAAGTTACTTGCATGTCCCAACCCCTCTCACAGGTAGGTTTCCTAATAACTGACACAAGGTACGACATCCTATGCGGTCGTTGGCGTCACAGACTTTCAAGACGGATGATACGATACCCAGAAGGTGTGGCATCATCATGTCCTGAAGAGGCCTCACTTAGCCAACTTCCAAATGATCGGTCCCCGGAGTCGACAATCCAACTAACCAACAACCCCCTCAACCCAAAGGGTTGAAAAAGAAGTCAACCAGAAGAACCTCGTCCGAGCGTGGATTTCATGAGACACTAGTGCCTACAAAGCAAGCACGCGCCCACTAATTTCCACTCTAATTCTAGGTGCACTCAAGCCCAGGTCTGGCTTATCTCTCAATCATAGATCCCCCTCATACCCACAACAATAATAACAGTAATATAAAGCTGAACGTAAAATACAGAAAACGTAAATCCATACAAAATCCTCGACGGGAAAACAAGCGCTAGGATTGACTCTCTTAAGGGACGTTGGATCCCAAATGCATAAGGAACCATCGCAGTCCCCAGCAGAGTCGCCAGCTGTCGCTACTGCGAAAATCGGCGCCGGCTGAACAGAAGAGTCGCCACCGTGCATTATTTATCCCAAAGGAGGGAAAGGAAACGCTCGAAGTAAACCTACCGCAAAGACGAGAAAGGAATGGTCATCGCAACCAAATCCTGGATTCGGGAGTCGGTTACGCAAGGGGAAGGTATTAGCACCCCTCACGTCCGTCGTACTCGACGGGATCCACGCTTGTTTTCTAGTACGGATTGTTATTCTATCTATTCTACAGGTCTGGGTTAAAAGAAAATAAAATGACTCGGCAAAGTATCGCACTTTATGCCTACGTATTCCCGTCTGGAACGAGAAATCAGAGTCAACGTAGTTCGCCTACCTACAGGAAAGGAGGGGAAGGTTGCTCGCTAGGATATCACATCCTATGCCTACGTACTTTCATACAGCATGAAAGATCAGAGCAAACGTAGTTCGGGCTACGAAAGACACATATTTGTTTGACTGTTTTTTTATCCTTCTGAAAAAGGTTTTCTCCTGATTACGGGTCCAAGCGGACAAAAAATGACTTTTCGATTGGTTTACAGTCTTTTACGCAAGAACTGTTTTTTATTGATGTTTATCCTTTTATTGTATTTTCTGATTGTTTTGAGAAAGAAGAGAGACAGCAACTCTAAAACCTATGGTTAAAATGGGAATCAAAATCTACCCTAATGTTATCATGCATGAGTGAGAACCTAATGTCTGTCATATTCCTCTCTTGTGCAGAGAGAAACAGAGATCCTAAGGGGATAAACAGAAAAGCAACAACGTATATACAGTAAAGCAGTAAAATGCATGAATGCAACAGTACAAGCGAGGCAAGGGAGTCCCACTCAACCTCGAACCTAGAAAACAATAGGCAAAGTGAAACAACTTCACTTCAAACCTAAGGGGAAAATTAACAAACAATACAGCAAAGAAAGTAAAACCCCAAAACCAGCCCTGACAGCACACCAGCTCCTACAGCAGCAAACCCTAGCTTTTTGACATGAACAATCTTCATCTTTGCCAATCTTTGATCTTCATCTCTATCTTCAATGGCTTCTTTCTTCAAGGTAAGCACTCCCAGATGAGAATTGATTTATCAGGATAAATTGAATGTCAAACAGTTCATTGACAACCAAAGGAAGCCTATAAACAGTTGACATTGTAACAGACTGTTTCCCTCAAAGTTCTACCTCCTAGATAAAACCACTTATCCCTCCAAAGGAGGGAGGTGAATATCATAGAGGGACTTTATGTCATAGAGAAGAATGGAAGCAAAGGAAGCTATCCATGTTTGTACAAAGAATTTGGTCTATTCTAAGGTTCTGCCTATTTTCTCCTATTTCTCCTAAGTCTTCAATAAGCACCTTCAATCCAAGCAATCTCCATGCATCAACCTTTGATTATTATCCTCAATCTTCTCCTTTGATGTCTTCATGCTCCACATAAGCCCAAGCCAAGCCCACACCCCAAATATAAAACCCGAAAGCCCAAGCAGACAGATAAAACCACAAGTGGGCACACCAAACAACCACACAATTTGCAAAATATACTAAAAGTAGTAAAATAGTATTTAAAATTCTAGGATTTATTCTAAGGGGACCTATTTATCTACCCTATAGCCCATATATTCCCCTATAACCTAAACCAAATGCTACATGCTCCAACTACATTATACACTACAACTAAGTGTTTTTGGATTAAATTCTATCCTACAATTTTATGTACAAACTAGTGTTAAATCCTAAAAATATACTAAGCTTACCCTAAAATATTCTAAGTTTTTTTTATTACACCATATCTATTTCAACATTTTTTTACTACCATTTTTACTCTAAAGTTTTATCACATTATCTAAGGGAAACCCTAAAGTATATTAATATCTATATTATCAAGATCGAAGATCAAACCCTATATCAACTTCTAAGGGGTCTAAACAAATCCTAACATGCAAGGGGTCAAGGTTAACCATCAATTGGGAAGGTCCTAATGAACAACCCTAAAACAGAACCAAATTACAGATAAAAATCTACAAAAATTCCTAAGGGAACATGCGAGTGTTAGCTACAATCTACCAAAAGATCTAAGCAAGAATCATCACCAATTGAGAGAACAAAATTCTACAAAACAGCGGTATCAAATATGCAAAGCAAACATCAATTAAATCATGCAAAATACTCATATGAATGTAAAATGCAAAAGAAATGGGAAAACAATCCACAAAAATCTAAGAAAAATTCTACAATCTCCTGAAGATGTTAGCAACCTATGGTAAAAAAAATTAAAACCAAATTCTAAAGTTAATGACACTTTCTAAAGGAAGACCTATAAGGTGTCCAGGGAACATTCAGATGGGGATGGCTCTAAAAAGCGGATTCAAAACTAAACTTAGACTCGTCTAGAAATTCCAATAAAATTTCTGGGGAAACCTATGCATATCATCTAAAACATATCCAAAACTCAGCTCAAAATCATGAAGCATCAAAGAGAAAAAAATTAAACAAAACAGATGAACAGTTATGTACACCAATGGATATTAGCACGAAAGAAAAATCATAACTAAATCAAAACAAATCCAAAAAATGCAAACTCAGCGCCTAAAATTTCTTAAGACAATCAAGATCTGCAGAAAAGAATTTCATAATTTCTTGATCATTTTTATTATTTTTGACGCAATAAAAGCAAACAGGCCTCAAAACAGAAAAATGAAAAGAAAAAGGGAATGAAGAAAATCTCCGAATTAACAATCCTAAAATCATCCATAGGTGTTCACGATCCTAACCGCATAAGAATTTCTAATTATCTCATCCTAAATCCATGGTAAAGCGAAGGTTTAAATACCTTGATAGGAGCTTCAAAACGGAGTATCTTCGGCTCTTTTTGTGCTTCCGAAAGCTTCAAATTCGTTCAACAATATGCGAGGAAGCTACTACAATCTTCGAATCGAACCGAAAACGCCTTGAATGAAGAATCGAATCTTGATTTGCTCTCTTGAAAATTGATATGCTTTCTTCCAATCCAACTCCAATCAATCACCAACCTTGCTTCAAATGAGTTTCTAAACATTTATAGAGATGTTTGGAAGATTCTAGAAATGAAGCTCAAGCCCAAAATAATAAAATCCATTTCCCTTGGAAGTTTCTAGATTATTCATGTATCCTCCATTGGAAGTTTCTAGATTATTCATGTATCCTCCCTTGGAAGTTTCTAACCAAAATAGCCTTCCAAATGCCTTGTTAAGTGGTTTGGATTAGTGACTTACATTTCAAGTAACCACTTTTACAAAGCAAGTCATGAAATTATTGCTCAATTCAAAAATGTGCCAATGCCATTGTCTTTAGAATGCAATTTCTACTCAAAATGAGTATTCACTTGACATGTTTGTGACCTCTAACCCAAAATTTGATTTTTTCCACCACTTTATTTGACTTATTCCCCTTTTTTAGGCCATTTTAAGTGACTTTTTGAAATAAGCCGATCAATCTACCATGATGACTTATTTGACCTAAAAACATCATTTTAAGCACATTCCGTGCTGAACGCTTTTTCATCTGAAGAGTGGAACATGGAGATTTTGACCTATGCTCAAAAAGGACCTATAATCTCACTTTCCCAAAATACCCCTGGCTTGTACAACTCATAACTTGAGCTCCACAAATCCAAATGAGGACTTCTATAACTTTTTGGAAAGCTAAGAAGATAAGGAACATCTCTCATGTTTTCCAAGAATCCATTTGAAAACTCCTTCTAGCTCAAACGTTGCTTGGAAGTCAAGTGACTTTCACAGTTAAATTCCAAATGCCTCTGAGGACCCCTAACTTGTCTGGGCTATAACTTGAGTTCTATAAATCCCCTTGAGGACTTCTAGTACTCAAATTAAAGTTATGAACCTCCTCTACAACATTCATGTGGAGATCCAAGTCACTTGAAGCTCACATCTTGACTTAGAAGGCTTGGAAGTTCAGTGAAAAACAGGGGATTTTACCCTAGGAACCCTGTCTTGTCACCCTCAATCTTTCTTGATTCTTTTGATTTTCTCTTGGCACAACACCAACTATGCTTCAACATATCATTTCATGGCTAGAATGATCTAGATCTAGGCTTTTATGCCTCTCAAACACTCTCCTTGAGCTAGGATTACTCAGACAAAACCCTAATTGCACGCACTTCAATCAGAACTCTTGAACTTGATTCTATGGCTTGCTTAAGCTCCTTCTTGGCTCTCCAGGGACTCAATAAGCTCTATTCACATCTCATACCCTTGATCAAGGCTTCATAAACCCCTGAGACTCTTCACAAAACCCCTCACACTTGGAGATAGACTTTGTACAACCAATGCAACTCTTTAAGCACCCAAATCTTTGACCGATGGCCTTGGTGGCTTCTCTAGCTTATATGATATTCTGATTAGGCTCTCCTCTTTTATATCTCACTCTGGATACCCTGTGAAATGTTAATGCTATGATATGCAGATGCTAGAACTATGTTAGAACTATGACATGCTATGCAATGGAACATAAACTCAAGGTTGAGCAAATTTTGGGGTGCAACACCATGCAACCAAATACTCTCAGTCAGTTAATACTAGGTGAATGTCCCGACCAAACTTCTTCAGGTGTCTTCATTCCCAAGGCAATCAAGGGACATCTATTTATCAGATAGGCTTTTGTTAAAACAGCCTCCACCCAAAACACCTTCTTCAATCCAGCACTAACCAACATGCATTTAACCCTTTCAAGGATTGTTCGATTGAATCTCTCAGCTAAGCCATTTTGGTGAGAAGTACCTGCTACAACCTTATGCCTTGCAATTCCAGACTCAACACAGTAACTATCAAACGCTTCGTTGCAGAACTCAAGGCCATTGTCGGTTCTCAATCTCTTAACCTTTCTGCCAGTTTAGGTTTTGACCAGAATCTTCCAACTTTTGAAATTCTCAAAAGTTTCATCCTTCATCTTCTGGATGAACACCCATAGCTTTCTGGAATGGTCATCAACGATGGATAGAAAATACTTTGCACCTGAGTGTGAAGGATTTCTTACAGGCTCCTAAAGATCAGCATGAATATAATCCAGGGATCCATGTGTTCTTTGCTTGCCTTTGTTAAACTTCACCCTACAGGATTTACCAAATACATAAGATTCACAAAACTCCAACTTTTTGACTTTGTCACCACCTAGCAGGTTCTGCTTCCCCAATTCGACCAGGCCTCTTTCACTGGCATGGCCCAATCTCATGTGCCATCACTCTGTCTTCGACATAAGTTTCATGGATGTAACACTTATCGAACCACTTACAACCTTAGCCTTAAGGGTATACAAGCCTTGTTTCTTCATGCATCTCAAGACTTCCTTCGACCCCTTCATGACTCTTAGGATACTTTTCTCTCCTTGAAAAACGTATCCCTTTCTGTCGAATCCACCAAGAGAAATCAAATTTCTCTTCAAGTCAGGTACATACCTGACTTCAGTCAATAACCTTTGACTCATCATGGAGCTTGAATCTCACAAATCCAATACCTGCAATTTCGCAAGATTTGTTGTTTCTCAACAACACCGATCCACCATCTTGATCATATAGCTCCTCAAATAATTCTCTGTTTGAAGTCATGTGCCAAGTGCAACCTGAATCTATAATCCATTCTTTTCTTGATTCTCCACTTGAAACCACAAGAACATCAGATGTATCGAAGTCATCTTGAATAATGGCTATGTTATCATTACCTCTATGATCTTTCAGACGTTCAGGGCACACCTTTCTGGTGTGACCCTCCTTCTTACAGTGATAACATTGAATACCAGATGTTTCGCTACTATAAGACTTCTGTTGACTTTTACCTTTCTTCTTGTCGAACTTACCATCCTTTCGCAAGAATTTTCCCTTAACGGCCAAACCTTCACCCACCGTCGAAGGTTTATGCTCCTTTCATTTGTTCAAGTCCTTAGAATACAAGGCTGATTTAAAAATTTCAAAGCTTAAAGACTCCCTTCCATACAAGAGAGTTTCTTTGAAGTGAGCATGTGTTCTGGACAAAGCACACAACAACAATAGTGCTTGATCTTCACCATCGATCTTCACATTAATATTTTCAAGATCAAGAATTATCTTGTTGAACATATCCAACTGCTTAGCCAACACTTTGTCTTCACTCATCTTGAATGAATACAAAGCTTGCTTCAGGTAAAGTCGATTCACTGAGGATTTGGTCATGTACAAACTTTCAAGTTTCACCCATAATCTTGATGTTGTAGTCTCCTTTGATACCTGTCGAAGAACCTTATCACCAAGGTTCAACAATATTGCATTGTGGGCTTTCTCAATCATGCCCGTCTTTTCTTTTTCCGTTAACACAACGTCCATGGCTGCCTCTCCCTTCAACGCTTGCAAACAACCCTGTTGAACTAGTAGGGCTTTCATCTTCAAGCACCACAAACCAAATTCGTTCACTCCGGTGAACTTTTCAATCTTATACTTTGTTGAAGGAATCTTCTCCATGCTCACTGCACCAATTTGTTGTGAATCAGATACCTTGAAACAAAGTATAAACGGTTTATTTATGATCAAGAAACACACAAGGGTTAGGGTTAATAAAGAAAGTAAGGTAAAATAACAGGGAACAACAAGGATTGGTTATAAAATGCTATTCTTTCCTTTCTCTTAAAAATAAGATTACAAGTATACAAGAATAACAAAATAACCTCTCTCTCTCTCTTGCTTTTAGGATTTTATCTTTCTATTTTTCTTTATACCAAGATGATAAACTAGCATGTTATTTACAAGAGACATATCACACTAACCTAATGGGCTTTTTAACAATTACGCATTACAAGCTAAATTAAAAAATTGGGCTTACAAGCAAGGTCCAATTCAACATGCTAACAAACGTAGCAATATTGACTATTACATGTTAAAACAAACTTTGACTACAACACGCATTATTTCGAAAACAACATGCAAACAGACTTCGACCTTATGCTTGATTCATGTCGAAGTAGAAGCTACCCTTCGACCATACTAGAATTTGATCCAATATCTCACAATGATAAAGGATGGCATTCAAGGATGATATCAACCAAAGTATTTAAAACATAAATGATAAAGGTGATATTCAAACGCGATATCAATCAAGGTAAACAAAACATAAATGACTTGACAAAGTCACATGAACATAAACAAGCATATGAGTAAAGATGTGACAACATCTAAAACTTAAAAAAGTCATAAAGATCATGGTAATGATCAAGGTAAACAACACAAGCATGGATGATACATAATTAAATGTGTATATGAAATATGTTTCAAACAAGAATGAGGTGTCATGGCACGTTGAGGTGTTCATTCAAGGCATGTTTATAACAATAACATGTAATTATGAAGTATGAACACATAAGAAACATATGGGGATGGTTATGAATGTAACAACATCAACAACATCATCATGAACATGAAGTATATAACAATATAAAATAAGGGTTCAATTCAAAATGGATATGACAATATCAACATATGAATAATGGATGAAAAGTTTAACTATACAAATAAGGTAAGCATGAACTAAGGTCAAGGTTGTGACATGGATTAGGATTTAATAACACCACTTAATCATGAATACAATTTAAGAAATTATTACAACACTTAATCATGAATACAATTTAAGAATTCAAACAATCATAGACAAGTTATAATAACATATAATCATGAATACAATTTAAGAATTCAAACAATCATGGACAAGTTATTACAACACTTAATCAGGAATACAATTTAAGAATTCAAACAATCATGGACAAGTTATAAAAACACTTAATCATGAATATAAATTAAGACATGGCTTAAGACATCAAGGTAACAACCAAGGGTTCGTGTCAAAGGTACATTGTGATCACAATCAAACCTAACCATTTCAAAAGGTTTAAACATAATGAACATGAAGTTAAAGAACCAAACAAAGTCATGGTATCAAAGTTAAGGAAAAACATGAACATGTGATCAAAGATTATTCAAACACATGACAAGCATGCATCAAAGGTTAAAAGTGGTATATATATCATGCCAAAGTCAAAGAAAAAGTTTCATAATCAAACATGAAGAAACAAGACATGTACACATGAAAATCAAGCATTTAAAGTACACTAAACTTAGGTAAAACATCAAAAGTATCATGTTATTAACATCAAACAAAGTTCACACAATGTTCATGATATTTACAAGCATCAATATGTTCAAGTAAAACCAAAGAAACAATAAAAAAGAACCATTTAGTGACCTAAAATTATCCTAAAAAGTGCCTTACTTTGAATACACAAAAGTATGTGAAAATAAAATTATTTTTTGGAATTTTTCTAGGATTCACAAAATAGGCATAATAAATAGAGAGTGTACAAAAAATTAGCTCAAAATAATCTGTAGATTGAGAGATATGATCAAGTGAAAATGAAAAAAAATATGAAAGTGCAACAAGTGATAAAAATATGGAAATGTCACATAGGAGGCTTGAACCTGCGCCCTCTAGGTTCAAGGCTTAAAACATTGCCACTGGGCCAACTGACTGGGCCTGACAAAACAAGATTCCATTAAATAATATATTAAGCAAGCTTGTAAAACTTAAAAAATAAAAAAAATAAATAAAAAGGACAGGGGCGAAGGGGATTCGACCTTACTCCTTAGCCTCACAAACACTTCCAAACGCACGCTATGACCAAAGTGGCGCAAATCCTATTCATGAGTTAAATGGAAATCAGAAAATAAATATTAAAAAAGATTATATGATTGAAAAACCACGCGGCATCTTCTTCTTCAACCTCATCCTCTATTTTTGAAAAATTCAAATTATGAACTCTCTCAAAACTCAATATTTTTCCATGGTGTAAAAATGAAAAGTGCTTGGTTTTTCATGAGGATCACAATGGTATCATTCAATTGCAGTAAAAATAAACACACAACAAAAAAATCATGATTGAACTTAACATGAACCCTAAACGTTCAGAAATATAAAACTTCACATACACACATGATTCATTGCAATTTCTATAGGGAAAACCATCTATACATCATATGCTACATTTTTGCTTCTGAAACTAAACACTAATAATGCTTGTATGAGTGAGTTCAGAATTGAGAAGCCTTACCTATTGGAGCAAGGTACAATGCCTCTTCAAACTTATTACAGAAGTAAGATGATGATCCGAATAGCTTCTATGGACCTCCAAGATGCTTTTGCAATGCTTGAATTGTGTGGAAATAGGATCAAAGTTTTTGCTCGAATCCTATTGCAAGACTGAAAAATGAGAAATGGAACTTCAATGAAATTGTGTTACACTCACAAAACAATGCTTGGAACAACTTAGGACATGTTTATGGAAATTTTTTGAAGGATCAAAAGGATTGGAAAGGGTCAAAATGGAGTTTTAGGATGGTTTATGCAGAAAGTCTACCAAATGGAGGTTGAGAGTTAATTTTCTGAACCTAGGGTTGTTTGGTGAAGATGAAGGTTTGAACACCTTTCTTAGGTGTTTTATGATGTATTTGGATGGTTGGCTTGAAGGTTTTGTGGCTGGAAAAGGTTTTGGAAATGTTTGTGCAAGTTGGGGGTTTCTTGCCCAAATGAGATTTTGAATGCAAGATGCTGAAGTAAGGCTTGTTTGCTAGGCTTTCTGGTGTGATTGTTGTGTGTTTTGAATTGGTGAGAGACCCTCTATTTATAAGGAAATATTGGAGATTGAGGGAGGACAAAATTCTGGTTTATGGAGCAACATGGTTTGGTTGGAATCCAAAGTGTAGTTCTTTATTCTCATGGTTCCAAGACAATGTGCAATTCCTTTCTAGAGTTGTTGGAAGTTTAGAAATTTTGCTTCTATGCAAGGAAAAGGTTGAGTGTATAATAAACAAGTTGGAAGCTCAAGACAAGTTGATTTCATGATTAAAGTCACTTTATCAAAACGGCAATGTGATCTTTATGCCCAAAATGGAATGATCTCTTGAACAATGCTTTGAACACTTGGATAATGCATCATACACTTGATTAATTTTATGATTAGAGGGAGATTTGCAAGTAAAATAGGATGAAAAACCATGTTTCATGGCTTTGTCTAGGATTTGCAACAAGTATTTTTCATGAACATGACTTGAAATTCAGCATTGAGTGGCCAACTTCATGTCTTCGAAACTCCTAACTCAAGCATGATAAAATTGTGTTATTAGACTCTTTGGAAATCTTGAAACATCCTCTACAACTTTCATGTTTTTATTTTCTCTTGAATCAATTGGAATCATGATGAAAAGTGACCTCAAACTTGGCTCCAACATAAGGCAAATTTTGTTGAGAATTTTTCTAAGTGTCCAAGTTCAAAAAGTATTGAACCTCCAACTTCATGGCTCATATCTCTCAATGCATGCATTTTTGGGAAATCATCCTCAATGACAAAGTTATAGTATGTAACAAGCTCTTAAAATTGGTCATTAGAGCAAAGAAAATGGTTACTTGGATTAGAATTTATGGTCTTGGGAAGTTGGGCAAAAATCACGAGCTTCCATAACTTGAAAAAATTTCCAATTTTTTCATTGTTCCCCTTTTTGCAAGTAACCTCACATTTCTTGATTTATTTTAATTGATCATGATCCAAATCACACATTATCATCATTCTTGACATAAGGAACCCATTTTAACCAAAAAGTCAAAATTCAAACTTGGCTTGATCAGTGGTTGACTTTTGCATCAGATGAAATCCAAAGTGCATTCTTCAAATGAAATCAAATCCTTGAGCTACTTGAACACTATGGATGGACTCCAAAAGTGTCTTTGAGTGTCTTGAATCTTGTCCAAAGGCTTTAGATTATGTCTTGGTCAAAATTCAAAGATGCAATTGACTTTTCATCAGAAACCCTAGTTTGTGGACCAGATGAATTTGAAACTTGATGAAATTGTGATGAGGCCACAATACACTTGATTGTTGATGTACGGAAGCTCTTGATCATGAGGACTTGGTATATTGATGATCAATCCAAGACTTTGACTGATCAACCAATAGTCTCCTTTATGCAAACCCTAATTCACAAACAAAGCAAAACAAGACAATATTTTGATAATTTGAGGGCTAGCTATGCATGAATGACACACCTAAAATCTGTTGGATGCTATGCAAATGATAATTGAATATAGGTGTAAAATTTGGGGTATGACAGTTGCCCCTATTTAAATAACTTTACCGGACGACATGAGTGATGATAATCCTCATGAAGTCAGGGTGAAAGCTATTTAAATATAGAAAAATCGGAAATTTTGCCCCTAGATGCAATGGCGTGCTATGCTATGGACAAATGAACTCTCTCTGTACATGCTGGGGAAAATGCTGTGAAATGCAATAAACTCTAGCATGATGATTTATAATGAATGATGAAAGCAAAAGATAACGTCAACGACAATGGTAACAACTCACTAGGGATGACACACATAGGGGAAACAAAAACAAACTGGGGGATATCCAAAGTGGTTGATCAACAGGCTTAGGCATGACCAGATGACACTCTAGAATACAACTGACGAGGAAGAGATCTTCTAACAAGAGACCAAACCAAACAAGAAAGATCTCCACTAGAGACTAACCCAAACATGGAAGTGATCTTCTAACAAGAGATCAAACAAAAAAGAAAGATCTCCACTGATATCAAACCAAACATTATGGTTTTCTGACTAGAATACATCGAAGCTATTGGAAATTCCTTAACATGAAGAAGACAAACATGTTCTTCAGGAAACATCAAGAAAAAATAGGGTAATTAAACTCTTTTGTAGATGCCAAAATAATTGGACTTAGACCGCAAGCAAAGGTAACAACCAACTTCTAACTGATCGGTGCCAGTAACTGTTGAACTTCAAAGGGGGTGTTGGTGATAATCAAACTTCAAATACCAAACACAGCTGGATAAGAATACCAATAACAATTTGGATTTTAAAATAATTTCAGTAACAACCTGACTTGAAAAAGAGAGTCAGTGACAAACTGGACTTCAAAAAAGGACTGGTGACGACCAGATTACCAATACCAATACCAATTGGATTTTCAAACAAGAATGTTAGTGACAACTAGACTTCGATAGGGGATCAGTGACAACCAAGTATTTTCATCAAGATACCGGTAATAAATGGACTTGGGGTCAAAGGGCTACAACCAACAACAAAGATCTAAGTTAATGCCAAATGCACATGATTAGGCATGACGCAGATGATCATGGTATGCAAATGCTGACTCTACAAAGAGACAAGGAGTTTGAGGAGACTCTCACGGGGAAGGAAATAGACATTCACTTCGCTTGGGAAAAAAGGAGTCATAAGGAATTCATTGGAGAAGAAGGGAGATCAGAGATTCAATAGGGAAGAATGGAGTCCAGAGATTCACTAGGGAATAAGGGAGTCAATGAGTTTCACTAGGGAATTATATCCTCAACAACAATACACATGTATCACATGATGGACACTGGGGAGATGTTTTTCAATCTTCATAGTGACACACGATCAAAGGATCAATCCAAGAGTGCTGTCAGTTTATGCTTCAATGGAGATTTTCGTTGTAATGGTCTAAAAATGCTTCTGCAACCTTGAGACTTCTTGGGGAAATAAAATATTTTCTTTTAATCCTTCCATATGTCAAAGCAAATTTATGTTATTTCATTATGTTTTCAAAAAATGTTTTTGAATTCAAAACTTTTCACTTTCAAAATTCATTATTAACAAATAAAACGACATCTTGCATAACAAGCAAAAGTAGAAAATGCATAAATGACAAGAATTGATTAGGCAAAATTTGTATTTATTCAAGAATGGTAGCTTGCAAATGACAGAGCTCCATGGAGTATTACAATTTGGAAATGACAATAGGGAAATGTTACATTGAATCCTATGACAACTACTAGCCCTAATAACTAATACTGGCCAAAACCTTGCTTCTGACGAGAGTGGCTAGATTGGACCTTCACTTTGATTCTTCTACAATGATAAACACCATATGATACAGTGAAATTCCTTTTGTCCCTAATTTTTTCCTGGATCTCCCTTTCGAGTTTTCAATCCACCGGGACGCTCATTTTTGTCTAAGCCGCCCTTTCAAAGCAAATGGTAGCATTTCATGCCAATCTTTGCAAGTTTTCACCATCTTTTGCAGTATTTTCTTAATATTTTTGTTTGTAGCTTCAATAGCTCCATTCATTTTTGGACGGTAAGGGGAAGAGTTGTGATGCTCAATCTTGAAATTCTCACACATCTCTTTCATAGTTTTGTTGTTCAGTTTGGTCTCATTATCTGTAATAATTCGGCTTGGGATCCCATAACAGTAGATAATCTCTTTTTTAGGAAACGGGTAACCACTTGCTTTGTCACATTGGTATATGATTCAACTTCTACCCATTTGATGAAGTAGTCAATCGCAACCAGGATGAAATGGTGACTGTTGGAAGCTTTGGGCTCAACTGCCCCAATCATGTCAATGTCCCACATAAAGAAGGGCCAAGGTGATGATAGAACATTCAACAATGTTGGAGGCATGTGCACCTTGTCAACATAAATTTAGCATTTGTGGCATTTTCTGGCATATTGGAAATAATCGGACTCCATGGTTTACCAGTAGTATTCAGGTCTCAAGATCTTTTTAGACATAGCATGGTCGTTGGCATGAGTTCTAAACGATCCTTCGTGAACTTCTTTGATCAGTAGGTCTAATTCGTGTCTATCTACACATCTAAGCATAACCATGTCATGGTTTCTTTGTTATAGCAAGTCATTACTAAGGGAGAATTTGGATGCCAATCTTCTTAGAGTCTTCTTATCAATAGCAGTTGCATTTACTGGATATTCGTGATTTTGCAAGTAGTTCTTGATGTCATAGAACCAGGGTTTTCCATCAGTTTCTTCTTCAACTAACCGACAGTAGGCAGGCTCAGTTTTCTGTTCAATCCGAATAAGCGGTGCTTCACTGAGGAATCAAACTTTCTACATTGAGGCTAACATAGCCAAAGCATCATCTATATGATTCTCCGTTCTTAGGACATGATGAAAGGTGACTTCATCAAAGTATTTTATCAATTACACATCGTAGGCACAATATGGGATCAATTTCTCATAACGGGTTTCCCATTCACCTTTAACTTGGTAGATTACCAAAGCTAAGTCTCCGCATACCTCAAGGATCTTAATTCGGAGGTCAATGGCAGCTTCAATGCCTAAGATACATGCTTCATACTCTGCAATATTGTTGGTACATTTAAATCATAGCCTTTTTGTGAACAAAATATAACCACCATTTGGATTCATCAAAGCAGCTCATATACCTTACCTACTGTAGTTAGAGGAACCATCAAACATCATCTTTCAACGAGATCCTTGCTCAGGACCTTCGTCGGGGTCTGTTTCTTCACAATCTTTTACCAACATGATGTCTTAGTTAGGGAAATCAAACTTCAGAGGCTCATAGTCTTCAACAGGTTGATCTGCAAGGTAGTAAAAAAAAAATTCCTTTGATGGACTTCTAGGTTACATATTGGATGTCGTATTCAGATAACAACATGTTGTTGCACCTCAAAATTTTCTCAACCTTTTCTTGCCTGATTTATGTTTCATTGCATTTCATTTGCATAGTTACATCATGTACATAGTTCTAATCATTGGCATATCATAGTATAGCATGCATCCACCAAGGAATCAAGGGTGTCTATCAAGAGAAGAGCCTAGCAAGAGGTGTTATCCAAGATTGAGAAGTCATCCAAGTCATCAAGAAGAGATTTGAAGTCTTGAGAAGTTTGAGTGCCAGCATGTGGGTCTTGCTCCTATCTTGCGGAATATTGAGAATCATCAGTGGGATGAGAAGCATGGAATGTGAATTTGAGGTGTGTAGGGATCTCATGGGATGCCTAGAGGGCCCTATTGAAGCTGAGACAAGTCATTGATTCAAGTGCAAGAGCCACAGTTGAGGTGCAGTCAACTAGGGTTTCATCTGGGTCAATCCTAGGTCAATTGTGCAAATTGGAGAGCATCAAAGCCTACTTTGAAGTCATGAGATTCATGGATTGGTATGTTGATACATGTGTAGTGTTGTGCCAAGATCAAGAAAAGAAGAATCAAGAATGTGGGGAGTTGCTAAATTAGGGTTTCAGTGCAAATCACCCTATTTAGTGCCTAACTTCAAATCCACACAAGTCAAAATAAAAGTTTCAAATGGATCTTTGGCCAACATGAAACATGTATAGCATCTCAATACCTTTAATTTGAGTACTAGAAGTCTTCCAGAAGATTTGTAGAACTCAAGTTATAGTCCTTGCAAATTACAGGTCATCAGAGGATACTGAAATTTATCTGTGAAAGTCACTTGACTTCCAAGCAACTTTTTCCCTTCAAGGAGGTTTCAAATGGATTCTTGGCCAACATAAGAGTTGTATATCTTGATCTTATCTTTCCATAGAGTACTAGAAGTCCTTTATAGGATTTGTAGAACTCAAGTTATGGTCTTTGCAAGCCAGGGGTATTTTGGGTATTGATGATTATAGGTCATTTGTGATCATAGGCCATTTTCACCAACTTAGAGGCCTCAAATGAAGTTTTGTTCAACTAGAAAGTTGCTCAAATAGGGTTTTAACCTTGACCATGCATCAAGGAGGCTTTGAAATGGCTCATAGGAGAAGTTGGTTTGAGAAATTTTGAAAAGGAAGAAAATAAGTCATTTAAAGGCCAAAATTGTGGAAAATTTGATATGTGACCAAATAATGCAACATTATAGGTAAAATTGATCAGAAAAAATATTTTGGAAAGAATGGCAATATTACTTTTTGGATTTGAGGTCAATTTCACATGGTTCCCTTTTGTAACTTCATGTGGAAGCAACATAACAATTACACATCCTTGGATCAAAAGCAAGGGAGATACACATCCCATTTTGTTCAAAATGTCACAAGGGGAGAATTTCAAGTGAGATCAAGGCCAAGAACAGAGCAATTGGTGACTGTCACACATGAGACTTTGAAGGAAAATGAGAAATTGAAATTCTCATTTAGATGATTACAAAACTTTCTAGAGGTTTCCATCACACTCTATATAAGCATTACAACTGATTAAGATGGTTTTTTTGGCAAGGATTGAGCAAGGAATCAGAGAGAGCAATTGAAAATTTCACAGCTGCATCAAGAATCGGGTTTTAGAATTGAAGAGGATTCAAAGCAAATTGATCATTGGAGAAGCTTTAGAAGTGGTTCTTGAGTGATTCTGCAAAAGATTGGAGGTTGAATCGAGCCATAACCTCATCTGTTCATCCATTTTTTCCAGGTTTGTAACTTTCAAGCTTTAGCTTAATTTAGAGGTAATTTCTTAGGTTTTGATAGTTGAATAGGTTAGTGATGGTGCTAGGTTGGATTTAGGCACAAGAATTGGACGATTAGAGATACTTTAGGTTGTGATCAGAATTTTGTTGAGAGGAATATCTTGAGATTCTTAAGGTTTTGGTCATGGTTAGATGGTTAGAATTCTTGCCTGATGCGTGTAGATGAGTTTAGGAGCTTTAATTTTAAGTTTTAGAGTGATCAAGAACTGGATGAATTTCTGAACTTTGGATCGGATTTGGAGTTGGGGATAGAATCAATGAATTTAGAGGTTGGAATTGAACTCAGGATGAAATTTCAAGTGAGATAGGGTATTTAGTTGGCTTGATTGATGCACTTTTGGATATGCCACACCGGAGAAGACGGTGGCGCAAAGCTCAGGCCACCGTCTGAGCATTCCCTCCCATTTTCAAATTATTTGGGGACGATGAACCAGGATCGTCAGATCACGTTTGACCTTTGACTGAAACCTCAAACCAAAGGCCACGATTGCGTTTCAAAATCTGAAGAGAAATAAGTTTAGATGAAACGCTCTGTTTCATTTAATCTGAGTTGGATGGGCTTAAATGATTCTTGCTATCCACACCCTGCACTAAGGCCCATTGGAGAATTACACTAGGATCAGTTGCTATTTGCCACGAGGTTTTTTCCAATTTCCATGCTATTTTCCATTTATTTTCTATTAGTTGGTTTGGGCTTATGAGTCAATTTGATATACGCACCCCCTTTTAGGCCCAGGTTTGGTTTACAACTAGTTTAATTGCTATTTACCACGCGCTCTTCTCTATTTTCTCATTATTTTCTTTTATTTTTATGTTTTGCATATAGTTAGGAAATAATTCATAATAAATAGAAAAATAATCATTTTTAGGCTAGATTTTTTTCCCTGGCTCCTTAAAGAGTCTAGAATTTAATAGGATTAAGAGATGATTAATTCATGCATTTTTGTATTTAATTGCATTTTTTATAGTTTAATTGCTTTTATTTTGAATGTGGTTGATCTGTGATCTTGCTGATTTTAGTATGGGTGTTTGGTGTATGATTTTGAGTTGATTCTTTTTGGACTAGATAGCTTAGAGATGCATGTATTCCTAGTAATTTTATCATAATTTTGTGAGAGAATTTTAGGCTAGTTTGAACATTGAACATTAGGTGTTGTAATTTTAGGGTTTTAGGATAGTACCCTTAGGTTTAGGGCATAGTTTTAGGTCCAAATGAATGGTTAACCCCTTGGTTTTGTATGGAGATATTCTTAAGAGGTTTAGGAACCCTTAGAATTTTTTATAGGATTTTACAATCATTTTTGGTATTTTAATTAGATTTAGTTTTAGGACTAACTTCTAGGTGTTTCTAACACACTAATTTGACTAGCTTGATTCAATAGTTCCCCTTAGATTAGGGTGGTGGGGCTCTTGTGCTTGGATGGAGATGAAGACCAATTGAAGATTCTTTGGGGATGCTTGAAGAAGCTTGGAGTTGAAGATTTTCTCATCTTGTGGATGCTTGGTCAGGAGCTTAGGAGAACTAGGGTTTAGGAAGAGCATTAGACTAGTTCTGTTTCTTTCTTCAAACATGGAGTATATTGTTCATCTCCATTCAATCCAATGACATAAAGTCCTCTCAAAGAAGTCACATCTCTCCTTTGGAGGGATGAATGACATGCTTTAAGAGTAGAACTTTGAGGATACAGTTCCTTTACAGTGTTAAGATCTTAATGGTTTCCCTTGGTTGTCATTGAGTTTCTTAACACTTCAACTTGATCTTGTTGATTGATTCTCCCTTGGAGGTTGCTTGTTAAAGCTTGGTAAAGAGAAAGTTTGGCTGCTTGTTGAAGCTAGGGTTTTGCTGCTTGTTGAAGATGAAGTTAGGAGCTTGTTGAAGCTGTTTACTGGTTGAAGCTGTCTACTGGGTGAAGTTTGCTTGTTGGAGCTAGGAGCTTGTTGAAGCTTGGTGCTTGTTGAAGATTGAAAGTTTATTGAAGCTTGAAGATTGAAGATTCATGAAGATGAAGGTTGTTGCTGTCAACTTTTGGCTGTTTAATCATCTGTTGCTGTTCAGAGCTGCTGTTTGCTGTAGGAGTTTGGAGCTGCTGCTTGGGCTGCCTCCTCTGCTGTGGTTTTTTGTTTCTCTGTATTGTTTGTTGGCTTGCGTAGCTTGCCCCCTAGGTTTGAAGTGAATGTTGATTCACTTTGTCTGTTGTTTTCCCAGGTTCGAGGTTGAGTGGGACTCCCTTGCCTCGCTTGTATTGTTGCATTGCATGCATTTTACTGTATTTGCTTGCTTTCTTTTCTGTTTATCCCCTAGGATCTCTGATTTCCTCTGTGCAGGAGGGAATTATGACAGACATTAGGATTCTTATCCCTGCATGACAACATTAGGTTAGTTTTATTCCCTTTTCAACCCTAGGTTTTTTAGAGCTTCTTTCTCTTCTTATCTCAAAACAAACAAAAACACTTCTTTCGTAAAAGATTCAAAACAAACATCAAAGTGTCATTTTTGTCCGCTTGGACTCTTAATCAAGAAAAACCCTTTTTGAAGGTAATAAAAAACAGTCAGACAAGCTTGTGTCTTCCGTAGCCCGAATAGTAAATGGCGTGTTCTTTTCGTTCGGTCTTGTCATGTTGACCCAGTACGCAACCCATAGATCCTTCGAGCACAGTTAAATACATGAAAAGGGGCTTCCCTGGAACAAGTGGAATCAAGATGGGAGGTTCTTTCATATAACTTTTAATCTTCTCAAAAGCTTGTTGACAATCAGATTTCCAATCAATGATTTGATCCTTGCGAAGTAGCTTGAAGATAGGTTCACATGTAGCGGTCATGTTGAAGATAAATATGGAAATGTAATTCAGTAGTCCAAGAAAACCTCTAACTTATTTTTCAGTTTGTGGGGTTGGAATCTCTTGGATTGCTCTGACCTTGTCAGGATTTACTTTGATTCCTCGTTGACTAACGATAAACCCAAGTAACTTTTCGAATCAGGCCCCAAACGTCCACTTAGCAGGATTCAAACGCAAATGGAATTTTCTGAGTTGCTCAAACAACTTTGACAAGTGGTCCAAGTGGTCATCTTTACTCTGAGATTTTGCAATCATATCATCAATGTAAAACTCAATCTCTCTATGTATATGTCATGAAAGAGAGTGATCATCTCCCTTTGATAAGTTACCCTTGCGTTCTTGAGACCGAAAGGCGTGACCTTATAGCAATATGTACCCTAAGGGGTAATGAATGTGGTCTTTTCTATGTAATCAGGATCCATCTTGATCTGGTTATAGCCAGAGAAGCTATTCATGAAAGATAAAATAGTAAAACGAGCAATATTGTCCATAAGTGTACCAATATGTGGTAGAGGGAAGTCGTCCTTTGGACTAACCTTGTTTAAATCCCTATAATCTACACACATTCTGACATTGCCATCCTGTTTAGGTACTAGCACAATATTAGCTACCCACTGAGGATATTTGCAACTGCTAAGAAACCTGCATCCAACTGCCTCTTGACTTCCTCTCGAATCTTCAGAGCCATGTCTGGTCTTGTCCTTCGGAGTTTCTGCTTTACTGGAAGGAGATCTGTCAGAGTGGCAACTTATGAATATTAGTGTCTGTGTCTAAACCTGGAATATCTTAATATGACCATACAAATACATCCATATACTCTTGTAGAAGCTTGACCAATCTCTCTCTGATGTGTGCCCCAAGCGTTGTACCAATCTTGACTTCTTTCTTCTCTTCGTCTGTGCCAAGGTTGATTGCCTCTACCTGCTCTTGATGAGGTTGGAGATCTGTGTACTCATACTTAATCATTCTTGTCAATTCATCAGGAACGTCATAATCTTCCTCACCCTCTTCTTGAGCTTGGTAGATGGATGAATTAAAGTTAGGAGTGAAAGTAGAGTCATTGGATTCAACAAGGTTTTTGATTATTCTGCATGTTTGAATGATTTGATTTTATTAAAAGAACAAGGAAATAATATATTAATCAAGCTTGTAAAACTTGAAAAATAAAAACAATCAAAAGGATCGGGGCGAGGGGGATTCGAACCCCGGTCCTTGGCCTCACAAACACTTCCAAACACATGTTATGACCAAAGTGGCGCAATGCTTATTCATGAGTTAAATGGAAATCAGAAAATAAATATTAAAAAAGCTTCTATGACTGAAAATCATGCGCCATCTTCTTCTTCAACCTGATCCTCCATTTTTGAAAAAATCAAATTCTGAACTCTCTCAAATCTCAATATTTTTCAATGATGTAAAAATGAAAAGTGCTTGATTTTTCATGAGGATCGCAAGGTATCATTCAATTGTACTAAAAATCAACACATAACAAAAAATCATGACTGAACTCAACATGAACCATAAACATTCAGAAATACAAAACTTCACACACACACACACACACACACACATACATGATTCATTGCAATTAACTTAGGGAAAACCATCTACACATCTAATGCTACATTTTGCTTCTGAAACTAAACACTAATAATGCTTGTATGAGTGAGTTCAGAATTGAGAAACCTTACCTATTGGAGCAAGGTCCAGTGCCTCTTCAAACTTGTTACATAAGTAAGATGATGATCTGAACAACTTCTATGAACCTCTAAGATGCTTTTGCAAAGCTTGAATTGTATGGAAATAGCCTCAAAGTTTCTGCTTGAATCCTCTTGCAAGAGTGAAAAAATGAGAAATGAAACTTTAATAAAATGGTTTTAAAGTCACAAAACAATGCTTGGAACATCTTAGGACATGTTTATGGAAAATGTTTGAAGGATCAAAAGGATAGGAAAGAGTCAAAATGGAGTTTTGGGATGGTTTATGCAAAAAGTCAACCAAATGGAGGTTGAGAATTTACTTTCTGAACCTTGGATTTTTTGCTGAAGATAAAGGTTTGAACACCTTCGTTAAGTGTTTTGTGATGTGTTTGGATGGTTGGCTTGAAGGTTTTGTGGCTGGAAAAGGTTTTGGAGATGTTTGTGCAAGTTGGGGGTTTCTTGCCCAAATAAGGTTTTGAATGCAAGATGCTGAAGTGAGGCTTGTTTACTAGGCTTTATGGTGTGATTCTTGTGTGTTTTAAACTGAGGAGAGACCCTCTATTTATAGGGAAAGATTGAATATTGAGGGAGGACAAAATATTGGTTTATAGAGCAACATGGTTTGGTTGGAATCCAAAGTGTGGTTCCATTTATTCTCATGGTCCAAGACAAGGTACATTGCCTTTCTAGAGCTGTTGGAAGTTCAGAAACTTTGTTTATGTGCAAGTTAAAGGTTGAGTGTAAAAGGAACAGGTCGGAAGCTCAATACAAGTTGAATTTGTGATTAAAGTCACTTTATCAAAATGACAATGTGATCTTTATGCCCAAAATGGAATGATCTCTTGAACAATGCTTTGAACACTTAGATAATGCATCATAAACTTGAGTAATTTTCTGATTATAGGGAGATTTACAAGTAACATAGGCTGAAAAACCAGATTTCATGTCTTTGGCTAGGATTTGCAACAAGAGTTTGGCATGAACATGACTTGAAATTCAGCATGGAGTGGCCAACTTCATGTCTTCGAAACTCATAGCTCAAGCAGGATAAAATTGTGTTCTTTGACTCTTTAAAAAGCTTGAAACATCATCTACAACTTTCATGTTTTGAGTTTATCTTGAATCAATTGAGATCATGGTGAAAAATAGCCTCAAAGATGACTCCAACACAAGGCAAATTTTATTGAGAATTTTTCTGTGTCCAAGTTCAAAAAGTATTGAACCTCCAACTTCATGGCTTCATATCTCTCAATTTATGCATTTCTTTGGCAAATCATCCTCAAGGAATAAGTTGCAGTATGCAACAAGCTCTTCAAATTGGTCTTTTAAGCAAAGAAAATGGTTTTTTGGATTGGAAGTTATGGTTGGGCAAAAATCATGAACTTGCATAACTTAGATCATGTCTTGGTCAAAAGTCAAAGATGTAGTTGACTTTTCATCATAAATCCTAGTTTGTGGACCAGATGAATTTGAAACTTGATGAACTTGTGATGAGACCATAATACACTTGATTTTTTATGTAGGGGAGCTCTTGATCATGAGAAATTAGTATATTGATGACCAATACAAGACTTTGACTGATCAACCAATAATCTCCTTGATGCAAACCCTAATTCACAAACAAAGTAAAGTAAGACAATATTTTGATAATTTGAGGGTTAGCTATGCATGAATGACACGCCCAAAATATGTTGGATTCTATGCAAATGATAATGAAATTTAGGGTTTAAATTTGGGATATGACAATGTCGAAACAAAAAAATAAATATGAAACGTAAACATACACAAAATCAACAAACGAAAATATAATCGATGATTAAACCTTCAATTCTTACTTTGGGATTTCAGGTTAAGTTTTTTATTTTGGGGTTTAATTTTTTTCTCATATGATCGAAATCTATTCCATTCCAAATTCAACTTCTAAATTTATTATTATTGGTTATTAGTTTTTAAGTAATAAATTTAAGATAAATAAATAAATATTATGAGACGACATAACATTCAAATATATATAACATTTGATGCAATTATTTAGCAAATGATGCAATGGTTCAAGTGGTTTAGTTGGCTTTTTATGTAAATGGGCATGGGGTTAATCCTCCTTAAATGTAAAAAAATTTATTTTGTTAATTAGTCATTTATTAATCATTCATTATATCACATGTGAAATCAATAATTATTAATTATATTAAATAACACTATTAAATAAATATTTTTATTTTAAATTTGTGACATAACAACTATTTTTTGACGTGTCACCACATAGACAATATCATTTCAGTGCCACATCATAAAATGAAATGTCAATCCCTCATAAAATAAAGTGTCAAATAATTATCTAGTAAATACTCTCTCCATTTTTATTTATAAGCAAATTTTAATATTTTAGATTCATTAAATAATTAATGCATCTAACCTATATATAGTTCAAATACATCATTTATTGAATAAACCTAAAAAATTAAAATTTACTTATAAAAGAAAATCGAGGGAGTATTAATTATTAATTATATTAAATAATATTATTAAATAAATTTTTTTATTTTAAATATACGACATGACATACGCTTTATGACATGTCACTACATCGACAATATCATGTCAGTGTCACGTCATAAAACAAAGCATCAATGAAACAAATCTAAATGATAAAAAATCCCAAAAATATTGAATAAGAGATCAAAAAGTTAAATTTTTTAAAGGGATTAAAAATATTAAAATAAGGGATTAAAAATATATTTAAACTTTTAATAAATTCATACAATTTAATGATGATAGTTTACCATTAAATATAATACATCCACGTCAAATTAAATAAATTCAAAGAACATATTCAAAATGATGATAATTTATCGTCAAATACAAATAAATTCATACTAAATTCTCAAAATGGTGATAGTTTACCATCAAATACAAATATAACCATCATAAAATTAAGATCATCATCAAATTATAAATCAAATTAAGATCATCATCAAATTACAAATCAAATTAAAATAAAATTTTAATTCATTTGCAAAGATGAAAAGAGATAGAAAATTAACCAAAAACGTTGTGAAGTGAAACAACACACATCAATTGTGTTGTGTTGGACCAACTATTCCTGAAATACAAACATGAGATAATTAAACATATCGATTATGTGTTTTTTAAAAATAAAAATTTAAAATTCTAAGTTCAAATCCTATTAAGTGCTAACAATCCGTGTGTTTGCAGTTCATACAGAGTTTTGCTCTGCTTTTAAACGGGGTCTTCGCTAGTGGTCGGACTAAATCGATTTTTGTTAGTTCAGTTTGGATTTTAAATCATATCAAAACATATTAATTTTTTTTTCTAATTTAATTTAGTTTTGATCTTAAGTATTTTCGGTTTTGTATGGCTCACACCTTTCTACACATCATATTTTTTCACTTTTTAACCAAAATTAAAAAATGTGACTAAATTGATTTAAAAGTAAAGTGGAACAACTGATTTTTTCAATGAACGAAAATAAATAAATAAATAAATAAGTAAAAATAGTAATTTTATATATTATTTTAGATTGAAAATTATTTAAATTGTTATTTTTGAGAAGTGTGTGCCTCTTATATGAGACATATAGAATAAAAACTAAAGTGTATATTCTTTTGTATATAAGCCTTTCTAGTCACCATCATAAAACAATAATGTAAAGTGGTGAATGAACCAGTTGAAAATGATCTATGTATAATTGAATGCCATTGATATTGCAAAATTAAAGTTTTTGAGATCGACATGGTTGGATTAGACTATGATTATGGAATAAAGAATAAGATGAATACAATTCAATTATGCTAAATACTACTTATAAGTCTTTTCTACTTGACAAACTTACCACTAACTAGATTAAAAAGAAAAGTGATCATTCACTAATTATCTTTATATTGATTTATCATCGAAGGTTAAGATTAGACAACCAATCAAAATATCAAATAGTTAATGGCCACTAACGACGTGATACGTACTATATAGGGTGGTAGATGAAGTGTCTAAGTCTAATTCAAATCTAAAAATATAAAATTAGAGGATAATCTTGATGTTTGATTTCAAACATTTGTACAATAATTAATCCATATTCATCTTTGTTCAAAAGATAAAAGTGTAGGTTCATCAGAACGGATTAGGTTTAGATGACTTTTCATCATGTTTTTTATCCTAGCTAAATTGTTATCAATCAAATATAAAATTAGTGAAAATGACATTTAGACTTTTAATTTTCAGGCAGAAAAAAATCATTTCACTACCTACCTCATCCGTTTCCTTTTTTTTAATCTATATTTGAAGAGATCCCTTATCGGCTATATGAACATTTTCTTTATCGATCTCGTTGGTTGTAGTTTTATCAATTTATTATATTATGCTATTGTACATGTTTTGTAGTTTAGTTAGTTAGTTTGTTTCTTTATTAATCCATACTTCATATGTTGATACTTTTTTGTATCTACACTACATGCGTGGGTTTGTTTTGATCACTGGGGCATCTAGTAGAGGTTTAAAGCCAAGCCAATAATAAAAAATCAGGTGTTATTATTTACTAACTTATTGCTATTATTTACTCATTATATTTATAGGCTTGTTGTTTACGCTTTTTGAGTTGTTGAAATGTTGCCTAGAAAACAACTTTCTGATCATCAAAAGCGGAAAAGAAAGAAAAAAATTAAAATTGTTGTTAAATCTTAAAAGAACGTTTTAGATATAAAAAAATTAGCAAGCTGTTCTGGCCTGGGCCCCGGGCTGACCACGCGGGCCCAGCCCAATAATGTTCCGCCAGGCCCTGACCAATCCGGATACCACGTCGGGCATGAGGTCCCCGACAAGCCAGAAAGGCCTCCCTGCGAGGAGGGCCTGCCCCAACTACGTCGGGCAGGAGACTCCCCGCTCGACCAGACACTGCCCTCCGCAGGCAAGACCTGCCCCCCCGCAGGCAGAACCCGTTCTACCGTCGAGCAGGACAACGTGTCCTTCACACGTTCTCCACGTGCTCCCCTCCGCGGGGACACGTCACTAACCAACTGCCCACCTCCGAAAGAGCAGGTCAAACCCACTTTCCGGAAATCAAGGGACAGTTGAACTAGGGCGAAGACCACGTTCTGGTCTTCATTACGCCACGTAAGCCCTAGCAGTCACTTGGGTTGGGCTTGACCATCCAGCCCAAGACAAGTGACCGTTGGCCCAGCGCTGGGGTCTCTCTATAAATACCCTCTTTTCACAAGAGGGTCAGGTACACCCCCCCTCCTTTCTCCTCCTCACCGGTGAACCGACAGCAGTCCAACAGAGTGTGGCCATCCAACGATCCCCTTCTGATCAGGTCAGATCACAAACATTATACAACTTCTACTCAAAATGATGTGAATTAAGATAACTTAGACTCTACAGTTGAAAAATTTGAGGATGAACAATCAAACAAAAATAATGAAGAATATATTGTTTTGAATGTAGATAATAATAAAAATGAGAATATTCTTGATTTTTCTAATGAACAACCTAATGAGCCCTGTTCAATAGATATTTATGATCCAAGAACATGGAATAACCTTAGAAGTGATTTAAGGGATGAATTGCTAAAAAAAATCTTCTTAAAAGAGATGTTTCAGTTTTGAATGATTCTAAAGATACCCTTGGTAGGAACTTTTCATCCTCACATTACATTTATTATTGTGTTAATGGAGAAAATCAAGATAGGAATTGACTTGTTTATTCAAAAGAATTGGATAAAGTTTTTTGTTTCTATTGTAAGATGTTTTGTAGAAGTCCTAAAACAAATCACTTAGCTCAAGAATGTTTCAATGATTGGTCTCATCTTAGGGACGGAGCCAAAACTTTTAATAAGTGGGGGCAAATACATTTTTATTAAATTATTGTATGATTAATTTATTTTTGATGTTACTAAAAATATTTATTTTTATGTTTTTGAAAAATATTTATTTAATATTTTATATCTTATATTTTTATATATTTGATTCTTCATAAAATTATTATTAAGAAAACTATTTTATTTGTCATAATTTTCTTAAATATTATTGGAACTAATTTTCAAAATAAATATATCATTAAATACAAAATAGTTTTACTAATGTTTTTTTTAAACTTTAATTTAGTAGAAAAAATAATTAAAATTAAAATTGTAAATAAAACATATATTAAACTATTAAATATTATTAAATGGTATAAAAAATGATAAAAACTCAAAATCAAGTGGGGGCAGCAGCCCCCTTTTCTTTGTATGTGGCTTCGTCCCTGTCTCATCTTACTATTAGTCTTAAAGAACATGAATCAAGAGGTGCACACATGACTTTTATGAGTGAATGGATTGACTTACAAATCAGATTTAAAAAAAAATTATAAAAATTGATAAACATCTTCAAGAGCTGGTAAGAAAAGAAAAAGAACATTGGAAGAATGTTTTGGTTAGGATAATTTCTATTGTTAGATATCTTTGTCGATAAAATTTAGTTTTTCGTGGAACTAATAACAAGATCAATGTACAAAATAATGAGAACTTTTTTTTTTCTTGTTGAGATGATTGCCGAATGAGATCCTGTTAAGCAAAGGCACCTTGATCACATCAAGAATAACGAAATTAATTCTCATTATCTTAGCCATAAGATCCAAAATAAATTGATTAATATGTTAGGTAACGAAGTTAAAAGTGCAATAATTCAAAATATCAAAGCAAAATACTTTTCTATGATACTTGATTGCACTCTTGATGTAAGTCACCAAGAACAAATGGCCCTCATACTACATTGTACGGATGTTTCTACAAGTCCAATAAAGATAGAAGATATTTTTTATAGAATTTTTGAAAGTTGACGATACAACTAGCCAATGTTTGTTTGAAGAATTACAAAATATTAAAAAATTCATGGTCTTGATATTAATAATGTGAAGGGGCAAGGATATGATCATGGATCAAACATGAAAGAAAAACATCAAGGTGTATAAAATTTTATTAGATATAAATCCTAGAGCATTGTACACACCATGTGGGTGTCATAGTCTTAACTTGACACTATGTGACATTGCAAATTCTTGTTCTAAAGTTAGAGATTTTTTTTGGAGTGCTACAATGTATTTACACTATATTCTCTCATTCCACAAAGCTGGAAAATTTTAAGAGATAATATGAAAGGTTTAACTCTCAAACCATTGTCACAAACACGTTGGAAAAACCACGTGAATAGTGTAAATACAATTAAAACTCAAGCTTTATACATATGAGAAGCTTTACTTCAACTAGCTGAACAAGATAATGATCTAAAGATTAAAAGCAAAGCTAAATCTTTAGAATATCATGGAATTGAAAACTTTGAGTTTTTACTAGCTATGACTATCTCGTTTGAGTTGTTATTTGTTGTTAATGAAATTAGCAAAAGTTTACAAGAAAACAAAGACATGTGAATTGATGTGGCTAAACAGTTAGTAAAAGGTTTGATAACTCACTTGAAAAAACATAGAGAATCTGGTTTTGCAAAGGCTATTGCTAGTGCTGAAATAATTACAAATGAAATGGACATTGAATGCATGTTTACTCAAAAACGCCAAATTCATAGAAAGAAACACTATGATGAAAATCCATCTAAATTGCTAAAATCTTATTTGGGTTCGACAATGTCTCATATTAGATTAAATAGTCTTGCTTTGATTTCATTTGAAGATGTTTTTCTAAAGAATCTTGATTTTGATCAGATTATTAGTGATTTTGCAACAAAAATTACTAGGAGGATGATATTTAAAGATTAATAGTTGATACATGTTCAAACTGTTGGGAATAATATAACAAGTGTGAGTCGGAGTCCCACATTGTTATAATTATAGAGAGTTGAGCATTTATAAATGTGTTGCTCTTGACCCAATATTGATGCCCCTCCTCATACCCCAACACAAGTAAAAGACACCACATATTCACCCAAAACTTTAAGGTGATAGATGTATGGGTTCTCCCACTTATAAATGTTCAAATATCCATATTTATAATCAATATGGGACTTCAACTCACATTGACTTTATATTATTCTCAATATGTGGGAATAATATGACAAATGTGATTTGAAGTTCCACATTGGTTATAATTGTAGAGAGTTGAGCATTTATAAGTGGGAGAACTCATACACTCATCACATTAGGGTTTTGGATGAATATATGGTGTCTCTCTCACTTGTGTTGCTCTTGGCCTAATATCCAATGCTCCCTAGCGAAAAAAATACTCCAACACAAATTGATATATACATTATAACTATTTTTGTCATAATTTTATTATAGTTTTGATTTGGTGCAAACTTTTCAATATTAATGTGATTTTTTTTTTAAAATTATATATTTATAATTATATAACTTATAAATCTGGTAAAAAAAATTATGAATTAAGAAAAAAGGCACAAACTTCATAATTTTGACAGGGCACTCAAAATCTCGGGGACGATCCTGATAACATGTAACAATAAAGAAGATGATGAAAGAAAAAAATACAGAATTACAAAGTTAAGTTTAGGAGTGATGAAGATCCGAGTGGCGACAACTTACACCGTGACGGTCTGGGTGGCAACGATTTGAGCCATTGCAGAAGAAAGACATAATGGTGGTGGGTCAAAGCAATGGTGATGGATCTTCCATGAAAAATGTTATTTTTTTCATTTCTTGCAGAAACACAATTTTTTTATTAATTGGTTTAATGAAAAAGAAAATACATGTGACTTAACATGAAACGTTTGGTTGATCGAACAATACAAGTTGAGTGAAAAGCATGGTGACTTTTCTGGAATAAAGTCAACAAAACCTGATCCCATAAATTCCCATCATTGTGCAATCAATATACAATATCCCTAATTAACAATGAATTTCTTAAAATATTTTTTAATGATTTGAAAGAACAAATTTTTATAAAATTTTGTTATTCAAAATGTTAAAAACTAAAATGTATAATTTAAAAAAAAAAGTAATTTAAAATTTTTAAAGAGTATCCTTGAAACATTAGTTTATAAATCTTTTTTTTATCTACGATGATTTTGTTTAAGCATCCACTTTACACGCAATTCAATAATGGAATATTTATGCTCACCTTGTTCATGTCTCGTCCCTAATCCAGTTTCAAACCCAAAAAACGTTCCATCGATGCAAGTCTCGAAACAAAAATTGTTTGCTCAAGTACTTAATAGAGTGTGTGACATTCCAACATCGAAGTTGCCTCAGTTAATGTTGAAAGGGGATCATTTTTCGATAATCATTCTCGAATAGGAATACCAGATAGGTCTCAATTTATGCAAAATTAACCTTCATGGAGGAATCCTTTGGGAAAAAATAATACTAGATGAATCATGGTTAGTGGTCATGAAGAGTGTGGTAGTAAGTGTGTTTCTTTCCACCACGGAGTCATGGGTTCGATTACTAGTCAAACCATATGTATAAAATATTTGGTGCGTCATATTTTGCCATAGTTAGCTTATACAATCGTGGTGAATTCCTTTATCATTTCTATTTTTAAAATTTAAGGCGTATACCATATTATTTTTAATTTTTGTATTTTATACATATTTTCTACCAAAACAAAAATATATATATATATATATATATATATATATATGCACCAACATATACATAAAAATTTATAACATAACTATACATTATATACAAGCATCAATGACTTCTATCTACTACCAAAATATTATACAAACTAAAACATTATTTACATCAAAACCTATATAATCCAAACTTAAACATATATTACAAAATCAATGTCTCTTTGACCTACATATTTCATTGAAGTAGGATGTTCAACATGTACGAACGTCTTTAAAGTCTTCTGGTGTGAATGGTGTAGTGTTATTAAACATCTATATATAATCGAAGTAAAATTTAAGATCGCTTGATTTGAAATAATAACAAATTTTTATGCGGTAAAACTCATTACAACGTTATTGCAAATATATATTACCTGCTCCAAAGAATCAATGATGTCGGTGTCGCAACTGCGAAAAAACCGACGAAAACAAACAGAAGACTCGCTACCAAACATTATTTATCTCAAAGAGGGGAAAGGAAACGATTGAAGAAAACCTGAAGAACAGGAAAAGACAAGGTCATCGCAACCAAATCTTGGGTTCAGGAGTCGGTTACGCAAGGGGAAGGTATGAGCACCCTTCATGTTCGTTGTACTCAACGGGATCCATGCTTGTTGTCTAATCAAAGGGTGTGTTAACTAAAAGCTACGACTAAACGGAAATGAGAAAAAAGAAAAAAGAAAGAGAAAGAGACTCGATAGGACATCGCCGCCCTATGCCTACGTATTCCCTCGTGCAATGGGAAAGTCAGAGTCAACGTAGTTCAGAAAACTACGGGTGATGGAGGAAGGTTACTCGCCAAGACATCATCGTCTTATGCCTATGTATCCTCATCTGGTATGAGAAATTAGAGCAAACGTAGTTCGGGTAACTAAACCACAGGTTGGTTAAGTGTTTTTTACGAGCGACGTTAAGTTCCTATTCCAGCAGTTAGGATCGATGTCTGTTTGCGGTAGAACAGAAAAGTAACATACTCTTTCTGAAAATGAGTTTGAAACACAAATCCCGAAGGATGAAAAGTTTGAATTTTTTTTGTGAGTTTTAGAGAAGTGAATTAGTTTAGTTTATGATTCATGTTGCACTAAAGACTATGATATAGGAATGAATGCGTCGCATGTCGCCCCAGACGGGACGTACACTAAACACTTTAGACAAGTGAGAGGAGACCCCTCCCTCGTCATTTCCCATATGCTAAAGGCTCGTGGCGTACAATTTTCATCGTCTTTATTAAGTGTGTTAGCGTTGTTTTGAGATTAGAAGAGAGAAAGATGCACGAAAAGTCTAAGGGGAACTCGGTCCTAATGTTGTCATGCAAAATGGCCCTAAGTTCAGGATACGAAAGGAAATTCTATCCTAATGTTAGCATACAAAAGATGGGCCTAAGGTTGAGGTTAAAAGGGACTAGCCTACTTGTTATCATGCATGGATTACATTCCTAATGTCTATCCTATTCCAATCTTAATTGGAAATTAAGTTGGACTAGGAATCCTAAGGGAGCAGGAAAGAGCAAGGCAAAAAGCAAGAAAACAAGGCAAAAACAACAACTACAACAGTGCTTCCTGCACAAGACAACAATAAAATCCAGCAAGGTAGCACGACAACATACAACAACTACTAATCCAGCACAAAAGTAGGTGTAAAAGGAAGGCAGGCAACAAGCATAACATAGACAACATCCAAATTCAAAATAAGACAGTTGTAGAAAGCAGGGCAGCAAGCATGTTTCAATGCAATCAACATGAGCAAGAATCAATCATGAACAAGTATCATGCAAGGATGTACACACATCAACAATAAAACACAAATGTTTGACAAAATTGCATCATCAAATATCAACAACATGCTTTTCATATCAATTCAAGCAATTAAATGATCATGTGATAAACGAAATCGAAAGTAAACACACACATGCATCACAAGTCTAACAAGATAATCATTAACCTGATACGAGCTAGCAAAGCATATGATCATCACATCAATCTAGCAACATGAATGTGTTAAGAATTCAAATGGAAACCAAAAGTCACGCGTCGAAGAATTGTAATCAAACAATCAAGCATGATGAAACAGGTCAAAAATAGTCCACACAAATGCATCATATAAATCCATGAAGGTTAGAGGTGGAAAGAAATCAAAACATGCTTGAAAACAATCAAAAATCACATCCTGGTCCAGTGTTAATCAATTAACCATTTGCCAGTGCAAATTGGTTAATTGATTAACCACTAAAAAATGGCTTAATTTACACTGGTTAATCGATTAACCAGTTTTGTACTGCAACTGGTTAATCGATTAACGCTGCACCAGAAGCAGAAAAATAGAAATTCAAAAGCACTTTCAGCAATTAATCCAATGTGCAACAATCCAAATGATCATGTAATCAATTATGCACGAATTCAACACCAAAAATCAGTGATCAAACATCAACCAAGCATTGAATCACAAATCACATAGACCAAAATCACCAAAATCAATTAAAATTTAAGATCTACAATGTGATTATCCAAATAATTTCAAAACAGAGGTGGATATAGAATTAACCAACCTTCAAAGCTGAGATTTGCTTTGGTAATTGTTGATCTATTGCAAATTGATAGATCCAAACTAGAAACCCAAGAAAACTTCAAGATCCAAGAGATTTCTTGCAAGAGAAGTGAAGAGCAAGCCAAAATAAGCCAAAATTGATCCAAGAATCACTTATAAGCTTGCTTCCAAAATCATACCTATATCCAAACGAAAATCAAATGATGGACTGAAGATGATGGAGATGAATGATGGAGGTTTAGCTCTAGAATTCAAGGATTCCAATGAAGAATCAAAGAACTCAAGAAAGGAGCTCTAATGGAGTTTTGAAGTGTAGAAAAGTTGAGAGAATTTGAGAGTAATGTGTAGAGAGATAAAAGAAATGAAGGTTATTGGGAAAGGTTTGGAGCAAATTCACTTAAATAAGCTCTTACTTAGGAGTAGAATTATGGTTTGGAGTGAGGTTTTGAAAATTTAAATGGGATTAGGGATGAAAAATTGAAGGGAAATTGGATTGATTTTGAAAGTTAATCAAAATTTAGAGTGATTCTAGATCCTTCATCTGATGTAAAAATTAATTCACAAATGATCAAAATAGACCCCAAAAGTCACAGCAACGAAAATGTACGTATCTGTGCAAATTTTCCTTTGGTTAATTGGTTAACCACTCACAAAATTTGAAAAATGCGCCATTTGGAGGGAAACTTGCACATTCGTCTGTTTTCACCCATTTTGAGCCCTGTTAAGCCTCTCAAATTTGCCCTTGGATATTATAACTGTGAAAATACCGTAGATAACCTGTGACCTGTCTCCTGTGCTGGAAATAACCTGTTGAATAAAATAAAATCGACCACTTGATGGCTGGGCAAAATAAGTGTCAACGCCTCTGACGCTTGATGTTTAAACTCTTGCAATAAAAGAGAATCCTGAGCCATAGAATACCTTGATCCCATGTCTCGAGAACCAATGCCATGATATGCAGAAATAAAAAATGCAAATAAACACAAGCCAGTAGATCAAAAAACGACGAGGCAAATTTTAGGGTGCTACAACTGCCCCTATTCAATCGACTTGAACCTGAAAGGGTGATAGCAACGACTTTCACACATTCAAGGTGCATGAAGATTGAATACCAAGAGAACCTAGAAATTTGCAACCTGCAGGGATGAAAATAGTAGATACCAACCAAAAGTTGGGATGCGACCCACCCAAGATACCAACCAAAAGTTGGGATGAGACTTACAGAGGATAAAACTCCAAGATGAATAGAGAATGCCAACCAAAAGTTGGGATGAAAACCACCGGATACCCACCAAGAGTTGAGATTACGGGAATGCCGACTAAAGGCGACCCTCTGGGAACAAAATCAAATCAAGATACCAACCAAAGACATACAGGAAGTAAAATCATCGAACTTACAACTTGAAGAGAAGATGACTCCGCTGGGGAAGAAGAGAAGCCTAAACAGATCACTATGTGGAGGATAAACATCAATCAAAGATAGCAACCAAGATTTGGAATAACAACAACAAGTACCAACCAAAATTTGGAATAACAAACAGGATACCAACCAAAAGTTGGAATAAAGGCTACTACATGAGAAACAAACAACTAAGAATACCAACCAAAAGTTGGGATGAACAAAAGCTACCAACCAAAAGTTGGAATCACCGGAGCACCGACCGAAGGCAACCCTATGGGGAAACAATATCAACCAAGAATACCAACCAAAAGTTGGGATACAGGCTACCAACCAAAAGTTGGGATTACTGCAACACTAAGAGAAAATGATCTGGTGGGGAAAAATACCAACCAAAAGTTGGGATAGAGGAAAAACTTCCAAGAAACGATGACTTCACTGAGGAGGGTACGAACCAAAAGTTGGAATAAAACCAAGATTACCAACCAAAAGTTTGAATGACCCACAAAATAAAAACCAAGAGTTGGAATAAAGGCTAATAACCAAAAGTTAGGATCACTGGGACGCTGAACAAAAACGAATCCACAAACAAAGACTACCAACTAAAAGTTAGAATGACGATTTTGTAGGGGATAATATCCAACCAAAAGTTAGAAAACAAGGCTACTAACCAAAAGTTAGGATCGTCGGGGTGCCAAACAAAGCTTACTCCACAAAAGAAGACTACCAACCAAAAGTTGGGATGGTCAACTAGAATACCAACCAAAAGTTGGAATACAAGGCTACTAACCAAAAGTTAGGATCGGCGGAACGCCAAACGAAGGCAAACTCATAAAAAGGAAGACTACCAACCAAAAGTTGGGATCATTAACAAAGAAATACCAACCAAAAGTTGGAATACAAGGCTACTAACTAAAGGTTAGAATCACCCGGACACCGACCGAAGGCGAACACACAAAAAATGAAGACTACCAACCAAAAGTTAGGGTCATCGACAAAGAAATACCAACCCAAAAGTTTGAATACAAGGCTACTAACCAAAAGTTAGGATCGCCAGAACACCTGCTGAAGGAGAGTACACAAAAAATAAAGACTACCAAACAAAAGTTGGGATCATCAAGAAAGAAAAACCAACCCAAAATTGGGACTAGGCAGGAAGTAGAATCAATCGACTTACAACCTGAAAAGAATACTCCACTAGGGAAAGAGAGGTTTATACAAACGACTCTACCGGAGAGAACCAAGTAAGATGAACACAATCATCCATGATTTTTTCTGAGGATAAAAGTAACATAAAATCTTCTGAATCATGCAATTATCTGTTGGAGAAACGAATGGCAACAAAGATATCAAACCTAGCTTATGCTTCAGATGCGTATGTTTGAATATGGTGTAATGCTCCATGCGAAATGGAAATGCTACGCCTTTGGGAGGATGCTATGCAAAAATGAAAATGCAAAAGAACACCACTCGAAAAAAGGCAGAGATGATTCGCAAACAAACTCTATCGAGGAAAACACACCGAACAACCTTCCTGAATAAAACTAGGGAAAATTCCACCCAGCTAAGGAACAAACAAAACTCCACTCAGTGGGGAATTATGAATAACACCTGTTAAGAAATCCACACTACTGGGGATAACGAGGAACATCTGTTGGGGATGCCACCCTATTGGGGACAAACGAAATATGTTAAAAATTCCACTCTGCTGGGAATTAAGAGTAGCACCAATTGAAAGTTCCACTATGAGGGGGAATGGAAGTAACATCTGCTGAGAGATCATCCCAAACATTGAGGGAATATCCTACATCCTTACCCTGTTGGGGATACGTGTGAACCTCTGCTGGTGACAGTACTTTTGATATGATAACATGACTCTGTGGGGAGAGACAAAATATTTGCTGAATAAATGCCTTACTGCATATCAACACCATTTTACCCGACGTAGTCAACCTATGAACACTCGCTGAGGAGTACAAATCAAACTCGGCTTGGGAATACATAATCTTCTAGACTTCTATTAAGGGAGGAAGGATTCACCATGTGCTTCTGTTAGAACTTCACCGTTTGGGAGAAAAGTTCCACTGGGAGAGTCATGTCACCCTGCAAACAAACAAGAAATAAAAGGATGTTCTACAGGAAAAATGGCTACATCAGTTGCCATTCATGATACCTATCGTTCAAGTAAATTCATCATGTTCAATGTGCTATATAAAGCCTTATGTTTTCACCTGTAATGTTTATCAAAAATATTGGACGTTTTTGCAAACAAAACAGTAAAAGTAAAAACAGGAATGAAAAGCTCTTTGAGTGAAATGAACATCTTATTGATGAAAGGCTTGTAAATAGGCAACTTACAAATTGGATGTAATTTCTGAAAAGAGGTAATTGCACAAAAAGAAAAAGAATACAAATGTCGGCAATGTGGGATCAGATATCCATCATGTGTCGATTCAGCTATGACTTATATGTCTTTAATATTCACAAATGCTTCGCCTTCTGAAAAGACTGATTTGAATAATTCCTTTCCTTCGGGATAACCATGTATTAGGATGAGCTCATAGATTGAACACAGACCATAGTCATTTGCTTTCAAATCCCTAACTTTTGTTTGGATCACCCTTGCGTGTTTTCAATCCACCGGGATACCCATTTTTGCCAAAGTCGCCTTTTCAGGTTTTCAACTTTGCGGGTTTATTCTTTGATTTCTTTTATCCCTAATTTTTTCCCGAACCTTTTCTTTTTATGGTTCGTCATGATGCCCCATTTTTTCCTAAACTTTTCTTTTTATTATCCAGCGGGTCTCTTTTAAGTAAAGTATTTTTTCACTACGTTTGCATTCACAGGGGACGTAAAGTGTTCACCATCATAGTCGATAGTAATAAGGCTCCACCATAGAAAACCTTTCTTACCACATATGGACCTTCGTAGTTTGGAGTCCATTTTCCCCTGTGATCTGTCTGAGGAGGAAGGATCCTTTTCGAAACCAAATCACCTGTCTGGAAGCATCGAAGATGCACTTTCTAATCAAAGGCTTTCTTCATCCTACTCTGGTACAACCGGCCATGAGCAATGACTGTCAATCTCTTCTCATCAATAAGACTCAACTAATTCAACCTAGCTTGCACCCATTCAGCTTCGTCAAGCTTCACATCAGTCAAAATTCTCAAAGAAGGAATCTCAACCTCTAATGGTAGGACAACTTCTGTACCATACACTAGTGAGAAAGGAGTTGCCCCGATTGATGTACGCACTGAAGTACGATAATTGTGTAGAGCAAAAGGCAACATCTCGTGCCAATCTTTGTAGGTTACAACCATCTTCTGCACAATCTTCTTGATATTCTCGTTCTTTGCCTCAATAACGCCATTCATCTTCAGACGATATGGAGAAGAATTATGATGTTCAATTTTGAAACTCTGGCACAATTCCTTCATATCTTGTTATTTAAGTTCGAACCATTATCAGTAATGGTTCACTCTGGGATTCCATAACGACAAATGATGTCCTTCTTTATGAATCAGGCGACCACCTCCTTCGTGACATTAGCAAAGGAGGCTGCTTCCGCCCACTTAGTAAAGTAATAAATGGAAACCAGAATGAAACGATGCCAATTGGAAGTAGTCGGCTCAATCTTTCCAATTAGATCAATGCCCCACATAGTAAAGGGCTAAGGAGATGTCAACACGTTCAGAGGTGTCGGGGGCACATGCACCTTATCATCATAAATCTGGCATTTATGGCACTTTCTAGCATATTTGAAACAATCAGATTCCATAGTCATCCAATAATACCCATCCCTCAATAATTTTCTGGTCATTGCATGCCCATCGTGGGCTTCTTCCATCAACAGGCATGCTTCTTATTCGTTAACACACCACAACAAGACCATGTCAAAGTTTCTCCTGTACAACACATCATCCTTGTTCAAGTAGAAGTTGCCAGCTAGCCTCCTCAGAGTCTTCTTATCTTTGTCGGATGCTCCATATGGGTACTCTTGAATCTTGAAAAAAATGCTTGATATCAAAATACCAAGGCTTTCCATCTGATTCCTTTTCAACTGAAAACACAAAGGCAGGTCTATCAAGACGCATGATGGTGATCGTTAGAGCTTCATTCCAGAAATTCACTTTGTACATTGACGCCAATGTGGCCAATGTGTCTGCCATCTGATTCTCAGACCTAGGCACATGATGGAACTCAACTCTGTCAAAAAAGGGTAGCAACCTTCTAGCATAATTCTTGTATGGCACCAAGTTGGCCTGACAAGCTTCCTATTCTCCTTTGATATGATTAATAACTAGTGCTGAATTGCCATATACATCAAGATTCTTGATCCTCAAATCAATGGCCTCTTCTAAACTCATAATGCACACTTCATATTCTGCTTCATTATTTGTGCAAGTGAACGTCAATCGAGCAGTGAATGGTATGTGGGAACCATGATAAGTTAAAATGATTGCCCCAGTTCCGTTTCCATATGAGTTAACAGCATCGTTGAAAACCAGTTTCCACTGAGATCTAATCTCAGGACCCTCTTCAGGAAAAGGCTCATCGCAGTCCTTCGACTTCAGAAACATGACGGCTTCATCTGGAAATTCAAACTTCATCGGATGATAATCTTCAATTGGATGTTCAATAAGATATTCCGACAGAACACTTCCCTTAATGGATTTTTGGGAAACATACTAAATATCATACTTTGTTAAAACCATTTTCTATCGGGCAATCCTTTCGGAAAGTGCTTGATTTTCAAACACGTACTTGATCTGACCCATCTTTGAAATCAACAGGGTTGTGTGGTTTAACATGTACTCTCTCAAATGCTTAGCCGCCCAAGCGAGTGCACAATATGTTTTTTCCAGCATCGAGTACCTCGACTCACAATCGGTGAATTTCTTACTCACGTAGTAGATAATGTGCTCTTTTCTACCTGTCTCGTCCTGTTGACTAAGCACACATCCCATTGAATTCTCAAGAACCGTGAGCTACATGATCAGAGGCCTCCCTACTACTAGAGGCATGAGTATTGGAGGTTCATGCAAATACTCTTTTATTTTCTCAAACGCCTTTTGGCAATTTTCGTTCCACCTGATCGCTTGATTTTTTCTTAACAATTTGAATATTGGCTCGCATGTGGCTGTAAGGTGAGATATGAACCTTGCAATGTAGTCCAATCTCCCTAGGAAACCACAATCCTCTTTTTCCATCCTCGGCTCAGGTATTTCTTGAATAGGTTTTGTTTTGGCAGGATCTACCTCAATACCCCTTCCACTGACAATGAACCCCAGTAGCTTTCCAGATCTCACCCCAAACGTGCACTTATTAGGAATCAGCCTCAGCTTGAATTTCCTCAGCCTTTCAAACAACTTTAGAAGATTGACCTGATGTCCTTCCTCCATTTGTGACTTCGCAATCATGTAATTAACATAGACCTCGATCTCTTGATGAATCATATTATGAAAGAGAGTCACCATCGCCCGCTGATAAGTTGCCGCAACATTTTTCAATCCAAAGGGCATCACCTTATAGAAAAAGGTCCCCTAGGGTGTAACGAAAATAGTTTTCTCCATGTCTTCTGGGTCCATTTTGATTTGGTTATACCCAGAAAAGCCATCCATGAAGGAAAACATAGTATATTGAGCAGTGTTATCAACCAACACGTCAATGTAGAGGAGCGGGAAATCGTCTTTCGGGCTCGCTCTATTCAGATCTCTGTAGTCAACATACATCCTTACCTTTTTGTCCTTCTTAGGTACAGGAACAATGTTAGCGACCCATAAAAGGTAATTGGTGACGGCAAGAAAACCAGCGTTCAACTGCTTCTGAACTTCTTCTTTAATCTTGGTTGCCATGTCAGGCCTCATCCTTCTCAGCTTCTGCTTGACTGGAGGAAATTCCTCTCGGAGAGGCAACCGGTGTACCACAATATCTATATCTAGCCCAGACATGTCTTGGTAAGACCAAGCTAAGATATCCTTATACTTACAGAGCATTTCAACCAATCTTCTCTTGATATTGTCTTCCAATGCAGCCCCAATTCTGACCTCTTTCTTGTCATCTTTGGTTCCTAGATTGATGACTTCAATATCCTCCTGGTGAGGCACAATGATCATTTCCTCTTGCTTTAAAAGGCTGGCTAACTCTTTGGGTAGTTCACAGTCTTTGTCAGTCTCTTCTTCAGCTTGATAAATGGGATTATCAAAGTCATAATGAGTCATAGCTAAATCAGAATCGATGGTATATGAGTAAACAGACTTGCGTAATTGATGTTTATGTTTATTATGAAATGCAACAAACAAAACACATTGCCATTTTTTTGTTAATAAAGTGAAGAAAAAAAAAACAGGGATCAGAATATTTGAATGTGAAAAACGTCATTTATTTATGATAATGTGCAAATAACAAAAGACCCCACAGATTGGTCACTACATCTCGGGCAGAACGTAGGACTGAACATAATCAAAATAGTGAAAATTACTCTGCATTAGTAACATGAATGAGTTCCTCAGTGGTCCAATTGCATAACTTCTAGCCAAGAGCACATGGACAAATCCAAGAATCCATATCACAGTCGCTATCACCTTCATCGTCCCCTATGGCATGAGTCCTGTCAAATATGACTCCATCACTGGTGAATCTGACAGGTCCCTTGTATCTTGGAGGGTCTTGAGAAGAATTGGAGGGCTTGTACCCTAGACCGAATTTGTCTTGTTTGACGGGAACATCAAGCACTTGGCTCCACCTCTGAGAAGATCCAGACTCAACAATATCACAGGCTTCCTTGAAAGATGATATGGAAACCTCTGGGCCTTTGACCTCTACAGGAGGCTTCTCCTGAATTTGCACCATCTCGAAGGCTTGACACAGCATTTTGTGGATCTCCCCATCCACCTCAACATACTTGAAGGATGACAAATGGCTAACCATTATATTTTCTTCACCATACACTGTAACAACCTTTCCCTCCATCATGTATTTCAGCTTCTGATGTAGAGTTGACGTCACTCCTCCCGCAACATGTATCCATGGTCGGCCAAGTAGGCAGCTATATGCCGGTTGGATATCCATTATGTAGAAAGTTGTGTCAAAGGTCTCAGGTCCAACTTGAATCGGCATGGTAACCTCTCCAAACACAGACCTCTTTGAGCCATCAAATGCTCTCACTACCAAATCACTTGGTGTACATATCAACCCATGGGTGTCCAACTTTATTAACGCCTTCTTTGGCAACACGTTGAGTGATGATCATGTGTCAACTAGGACATGAGACAACAATGATCCTCTGCACTCCATGGAAATATGTAAAGCATGGTTGTAATTTCTCCTAGCAGGAGTTAAATCTAGGTCAGTGAAACCTAAACCATTGCCAGTGTTGACGTGCGCCATAACCCTTTCCAATTGGTTAACGGAAATTTCCTACGGTACATAAGCTGAATTCAAGATCTTCAACAAAGCATTTTGGTGTGCCTCAGAACACAACAACAATGAAAAATAGAAATCTTCGAAGGAGACTTATTCAAGTGATCCAAAATCTTGTAGTCACTCTTACGAATTAGCCTCATAAACTCCTCGACTCCTTAGAGAATGAGCTGTCACCACCAGCCTGTTGCTGCGTACAATCTTTAACCACTGATTTTCCTTTTCCCTTATCAATTTTGTCAATATTAGCATCAGAAGAAGAAAATATCCTTCCACTTCGAGTGATCCCTCCAGCATCGACTATGTTCTTAGCAGCAGAACCATTATATGACGAACTGGTCAACTCTTGCTTCTGCCCGTTACAGAACACCTCTGCCCCATAGTTCCATGGGATGGCCTTGATGCTCTTATATGGAACGGGTCTTGGGACAGTAATGATTACCGGTGCTGGCCGAGCGGGCGCTGAAATATTTATGGTCCGGTAAGGAATTGAAATTATGGCGATATCTATTTCGTCATTACTAGCTTCATCATCAACATCTTCCCCAACAACTCTGTCAAATTATAAACAACCATCATCAATCACCCTCTGGATACCACTCTTCAAAATATCACAGCCCTCGGGTTGCACTTCACATTCTGAACAATCAATAGAACATCCTGGGAATACTCCCCCTTCAACAACTTGTCAGTCACGAAACCTAAAGGTGTCTTTAAATCCTCAACATCCGTTATCAAATTCAATATTTCTTTATCAATAACAGCATTCTCTCTTGCGACACCATGATTTGGCATTGAGTTTTGGTTCATATTAGGCCCCTTGTTGGTAAATTTAATAGCATTTGAGTCAAGCAAGTCCTGAACCTTGTGCTTCAAGGATTTACAATTATCAATGTGATGGCCTAGGGCGACTGAATGGAACTCGCATCTTGCATTAGCGACATAACCAGGAGGAGGTGCATCGGTGAGATGCGTCAAGGTTCTCTTTTGAATAATAAGTTGCAATTGAAGCAAATGTTGCAATAATTATGAGTACGACATTGGTGGAGTCTCAAACTGTCTGTTGGTCGTTCTTGGTTTTCCAGGGTAATGACGAGGAGCATCCGCTTGTTGCTGAGGTGTAGCCGGGATGGCTACAGTAGCAACTTGCTGATTATATTGAGATTGTGCTCTACCTTTACCCTTTTGAGAAATAGCATTAGCATCCCCTTCCCTCTTATTAGGGTTTGCTGCATATGGTTTCTTCATTCCTCTCGAAGAGGATCCACTTCCATTTGGAATTTTTCCAGACTTAATTCCACTTTCCACTCTCTCACCTGCCATCACTAAATCATAAAATCCCACCAACATACAACCTATCATATTCTCATAATACACTTTATAAAATGTAGCCATAAACATGTCATTCAATTCTCTCTCCACCATGGGAGGCTGCACTCTTGCTGCTAATTCCCGCCACCTCTGAGCGTATTCTTTAAAGCTCTCATTGTTTTTCTGTGACAAACTCTGTAATTGCACCCTGTTCGGCGCCATATCACTATTTTACTGATAGTGGCGAACAAAGGCCTCTGCCAATTCACTCCAGCTTCTGACATGGGTTCTCTCCAACCCCATATACCATTCCAAAGACGCTCTTGCAAGACTATCTTGGAAAAATGCATTAATAACTTCTCATCTTCAAAGTATGTGGACATTTTTCAGAAGTATTCCTGGATATATACTCTAGGAAAGGTCTTCCCTTTGTACTTGTCAAAATCTGGCACCTTGAACTTCGGGGAAATTCTGACCCCTGGAACTAGACCAAGATATGACATATCGAGACCCAAAGAATTTTGGTTCTCATAAGACTTCATCTTTTCCTCGATCAGCTTAAACCTTTTATCAGCTTCAGATGGCAAACCACCCTCCATATCTCTCATAGAAAAGACATCATCCTGGTGGTCTTCCCATTGAGGGCCAGCAGCCCCATGTACTGCGCGCACACATTTTCGCCAGCAACATTACCAATTTCATTAACAACACATCCATCCAGAGGTATGTGTCGCGGTGAAATTTGGATAACAAACTATTGATAAGTTTGAATCTTTAATTCATTTTGCAACCGAACTTTGATTTGTCCAAAGGAAGGGATAAAGATCGAAATTCCCACTATACAATGCAAATGCAAGGTTAGATTGTTTTAGGTTCGGGGGTTGGTTAAACTTAGGGAAGGTACTAGCATCCTAAGTTTCTGTAGTACTCTACAGGAACCTCTTGTTTTATATTGTTTACTGCTATGTGTTATCCGCTTAAAGGTTAAAGGACCCTAGTGGTTTATTTCTAAGTATACTCGATAAGATGTCGCATCTTATGCCTACATATCCTTACGGGAGTGGAATCAGAGTATGTTATAGTTCACCCTAAAGGGTTAGAGGAGCTCTTTGACTGTGGTCAAAGTTCCTACGGGCTGAGGTAGTTGATTGATTGGGTCTAGGAGAAAAGACGAGTTGTCATTTTAAGGGAGATTACTTAGTTTTAGCCGCCACAAGTGTGTAGAAAAATTGTATTTGTGTCGTCTTAAGAGAAGGGCTCAAGTACTTGGAAGGGTCGACAAGTACGCCTCTATCTCTCTTAAGCGGAAAAGAAGATATTGATTGTATTTGTGTTGTGGGGCGTCAGAAGTTATATCTCGCTTAAGATGACTAACATCTATTCTCTATTGTGTTTGAAAAAAGGTTGTATTGTTTTGATTGTGTTGTTTTATTTCTATGTTGTAAAGATAAAGATCAGGCCCTTCCTATGGGGTAGGTCCTAAACTTAAATGATCAACTTGAGAAGTCAAGGATCGAGGGGAATTTGATGCTTATGATATGCAACTACACACAACGTTGAATTATGTGTAGGTTTTTCCTTTGGACGGAATGTGATGCGATAACATAGACGTGATAATGTAGATGACGGTAAGGTAAATTGCATAAAAGTAAACCATACAAGTACGCATGAAAGCGCTGAAGTGTGTGAGAGTGTATGTGTCGTGAATGTGAGGAAGCGTGCACGATTGAATTTTATACGAGAGATTGATTAAGTTGGGGGGATTGATTTTAAAAGGTCATTGTGTTGTTTTTAATTGAATTGTGTTTAGTGAGGTTATTCGATTTTAAACGGATTGTTTTGATTTTGGTTGAATTAATATTATGAGAAAATATATTATGTTTGATGAGATTGGTTAAAAAGTTGTAATTTGGTTTTAAGTGAAACGGTTCGACAGAAAAATGGGTATATTAATTTTAGGTTATAAATTAGAAGTTGGTTGGTTTTTAATAAAGAAACTTTCTTAGTTATTATCAAATAAAAGTTAAGTTAAACAAAATGTTATTATCATTACAAATTAAATAGATTATGAGATGGAAATCAAATAATTTTAATTATAAAAAGAATGAATTAGTATCAAAAAAGTTAATAAATAAATAAGTTTAGAAAAGAGTTTATAAAAGGGTTTATTAATTGTTTTTAGTAAAAGTTGATTATAATAAAGTTAAATATTAGTAAGGATAAAATGGAGTTATTATATTAATAATTCAAAAAAAGATTTACTAAGTTTAAAATAAAAAGGGGTTTAATTGGTTTATTTGTTTTTAAATGAAATATCTGAATTAAAAAAGTTTAATTAATTTAATAAAAAGATTGTATCACTAACTTAGGATTAATTAAATTTTAAATGTTAATTAAAAGTTAGTCAAAGGATTTAAAAAAAGAAGTTAACGGTGATTAAGGGTGAGGTTAGTGGTGATGTGTGTGTTAGTGTTAGTGTAATGATAATTAATCATGTTACAAAATAATAAACAAAAAAACATAAAATGAAATGGAAGGGGGACGGGAACCCTAGATTCTCCCCATTCTCCCGATCGCTTCTGCTCTCTTTCTCTCTCGCCATCTCCGTTCATCTTTGACTCAAACCTACGTCCGTTTCCCCACCTTTTCGTTGTTGTTTTGAAACCTGCAACATATCGAAGCAATCAATGGCGCAAGAAATTCTAATGCGAGTGAGGGTTTTTACCGAGAGTTGATGTGTGGCGGCGACGGCGTCTGAGGCGGTGATGACCAAGGCAGAAGCTTCGTGGAGGCGGCGTCTCGCGGCGGCTGGGGAGATTCTACCAGCGGAAGAGATAAGTTCTCTTTTTTCCTCAAAGCTTCTGGTTACGAATTTAGGGTTTTGCTGTGATAGCTCTCGGTGGTAGTGTCTTCTTCTTTTCGGTGTCCAATCACTCCCTTTTTATAGGCTCTGGGGATCCTCTGCGTTTAAATGCCCTGATTGGGAACTTTGAATGCTGATTGAAACCTTCTGTTTTGGTTATGACCTGATTTGAAAAGTTTCCCCTTCTGTTCCAATTTCATTGAACGGTTTGTTAAAAAGGATTTCAATGCATTAATCTCGCTGACTAGGTTGTCTGTCTAGGTTCAATGTTTTAGGGATTTGGATAGGATCTTTTGGATCTTCTTGTGGAATATCCTCCCACTAATTTGCTAATCCACGACTTTGTGATTGCAGGTGCGAAAACAATTTTGTTTTGGGCCAGAGGGGTTACATCAGCCCGAAGTAGATAAGGCACAAGAGCTAGCGGGCCTTAAGCTGCAGTGGACTTGCAAGTTTCTTCACGTGGAGTGGCTTGTTTCTCTATTTCCTTGACGAGTTATGCTGACCAGATGTTGAGACCGCTGGTTGCGTAGTTGATATTGCTTTACCGTTGTAATGATGTTGTTTGCAATTGACACCGTGGATGTTATGCTGTTGCGAGTGCTGCTTTGCCCTTGTTGTTGCTAATGTTACTCTTGATATTGTTTACGTATACTAAATGTTGTCTATTGCTTCTAGTGCTTTGCAGTTATCAACTATTACTTGTCGGTTTGCTTGTGATGAGTTTCGTGTTGTTTGGAAGTACACTGATTTTCTCTCTTCTGCTTTCAGGTGCCAATAAGTCTGGAGGCTGCCGGTCTTGTGCCATTGGCGAGAAAGGACATAATGGCGATGACGACTTAATAGCCTGAGTCATATTGGGTTGTCAGATGTAGTTGCCTTGCGAATTACATTGAGTTGTTCGAAACAGTTGCCTTATTTCAATTTTCGATGCTCGGTAGGGAGTTTGATAATGGCCACGGTCATAGTCCTCCCGGCCGCTCGAGTCTCGTGCCCGATGATGAGTTGAGCTGAGGGCCGAAGTTAAATTCACTCTCCTTTAGATTATCAGTCTTGTAGTTCACTTGTTAATAAAATGCCTTGACTTTCTGTGGTGCTCTCTGTAGATTGTGGTGTGCTGAAAGGATAAATATCTAGTTGCGACCCCTTTAAAACTAACTCTGTGCCGAAGTCGCGTTGGTCCAAATGTCTATGTGCCAATGTGCAGTATTGATGTGTATGTGCGAATCAACAGCTTCGTCAGAAGGATAAATACGCTCAGCTTAGGTGGGCCCCAAGAGAAAGGGCTTATCAATGTCGGAGGCGTGAAGACGAAGGATCCATTGTGGCCCAATCAAGAATCTTCAGGTACAAGTTCTTAACCTTTCTCAGACGTTGTAGGATTCATTAGTCTATCCCCTTGTGGTCGTACAATGTTCTTTTGTTGATTTGGTTATGCTTGCTTGTTCACGTGCTTTGCTTAGACTTCACGGCCAATCATACACCCTTTAAAGCCCTGCTGCATATTCGAAAGATGGGACATGTAAGTCTGTCCCGTTACCTTGCAGCACGAGGAACACCAATTGAAGGTAAAATTCTTTACACAATTCCTGCTTCAAAACCGTGATGGTGCTAATGCTTGTCACGGGGTCCATCTCGTAATTTTCATGCTTCAATGGCGTTCTAAATCTTATGTCTTTGCTCTTACGGTGTTTGGAACGATTGACTAGTTTTATTGTTGATGGTTGTAGGATCTGCAACTTGCCTGGTTGCAAATTCATTATAGGTGATGGATCGAGCCTCCCATCAAGAGTTTGAAGCCCTCCGTAATATAATCCAGCTTAAATTTCGTATTGCTGCGGGTATTTTCCACAACAGATAAAAGGGTGTCTGCATTATGCTTCGTATTCCTCAAAATTGAAGAGTTTGATGCAGGCAGCTGCATTTGGTAGTTGAAAAATCTTCAGTATAATGGTATGTGTTGATGCGTATCGGGCACGGAGGCTTCACTAGCTGCATTTGTCTTTTCACATTTCTGAATTTATCAATATGTTCTGATCCCTGAGGTTACAAAATTAGTAGGGGGGCTGCTGCAGGCGTTTTCTGGTATAACCGAGAGATTCCCGTAACTTGGAGTTTATTGCCGGTAGCGACTTTTGCTACGTAATATGGTAAGATCACTGAGAACTCTATCACTTTCCGCCTCTTGAGTTAACTCTTGCTGAATTATCGCTGCTATTTTGACAGGTCGTGATGTGTTAACTCTTTTATTATTTCCACTGTGTTCAACTCTTAACAGATTTGAATCTTGTCTCGCAGCCACCGTGACCGTCCTTCTCATTCAATTCAATAAGCTCAGTTACATTTGATAGCGTGTGGTGAGTCGAGCCTCTTATATTTCATGTCAAACATTGTTAAGTTCTGAGAGCTTTATCTGATTTGTGAGCTGCTTCATTCAGGGGAACCGAGGCGTGTCGTAGGTAGGATCTGCAATTGAAGGTGTTGAGAGAAGGTAACGTCAGTCTGAGGTCTTGGTTGGGCTTCCGTTACCGTACGGGGCAAGTTTGTAGTCAAAAATAAAGTTGAAGCTGTAACGTTGGCTGTTGCGATGACGGTGCACAAGTCCCATAAAGCTTTAAGGCTGATGTCATGAACTGAGTTTAGAATGAATTTGTGAATTTGTGTGAATGATAACTCTTTGGGTTTTTGTATATCTGAATTGCTTCTTGTCATTGTCATCATCTTGTGACACTTTCTTGAATGATACTACGTCGTTAGCTTGCTTCCTGCTCAAATTACCAAACATATAAATTTATTCTTGAGTTGCGTACGGTATCTTTAAATATTGGCAGCGGTAAATGATGCACTCGAAGCTCGGTATTTGTTATCACAGAATGGGCGTAGTATTTTTGTAACAATCTAAACCTTATAAGCCAAACTCATAAAAGTAAAACATTGTCACTTGGATCACGAAAGATAGCACATCAACATGACTTTGAGAAAATCCCTCGGACTTTAGAAGTTCCTCCACAGTTTATACTTGATGCATAGGTGTAAATCTGACTTAGACTTTAACGTTCACGCTTGACACCATCGGTACTGATAACCTGGACCTTGAAGTGTTGGGCAGTAATAAATCACACTTGGCATTATTGCATCTGCACAAATCGGTTAGTCATAGCACACGCTCGTATAATAACATAAATAAGCAAGAAATAAGCATGAAGAGGTGGGATTTTATGGTCAAAAATTAGGGTGCAACAGATGCCCCTATTTAAGTTACTTCTATCCGGAGATATGGAGATCGAAATCTCCATCTCGACGGGATAGGAGGGACTTAAATACAAACATTGCACAAATTTTTGGGCCATAAGAAGCCACCGAATGCCAATGATATGCAATGATATGAGAATGCAAGACAAACGAGTTCTGTGAGGGAATGGTATCACAGGGGGACAGATAGACACAACAAGGCTCCGCGAGGACGGGAAACCAACCTCACCGGGGACTACTCGGAGGTAAAACCGTATCTCATACACTAAGGGCATGGTGATGGGAGATAAACTTTTAGTCGAAGGCTATGCTTATCATAATGTTGCGGTTGGTAATAGTTCAGATGAATTGAGTTGATGGTTCATCCTTATTATTTTCTTTTTCTGTTTTTCTGTATATCTTATCTTTCGGAGCTCAACTTGAAATAATAAAATGTATGACTTCCCCGAACATCATGATAAGGATACCATGAGCTGGTCTCGGTTTCTGATGTCGAACTTCCCCTTGCACCATGGTATGGGAACCATGAGCTGGTCTCAGTTTCCGATGTCAAACTTCCCCTTGCTCCATGGTATGGGAACCATGAGCTGGTCTCAGTTTCCGATGTCAAACTTCCCCTTGCACCATGGTATGGGAACCATGAGCTGGTCTCAGTTTCCGATGTCAAACTTCCCCTTGCTCCATGGTATGGGAACCATGCGCTGGTCTCAGTTTCTTACCCAAAATAATGGAAACTCGCGAGAGCATCTTCACAAAGAGGGGTTGTAAATTTGTGGATTGTAACTGTAGTTGTAAATTGTAATGTTGATGTAGATGTTCGGCTGTGAGCCATAGTGTCATTGTAGATTGTAGATTGTGAATTATAGAACTGTAGAATTGTTGATGTAAATGTTGTAGATGTAATCTTGTAATTGTAGAAGTTTGTAGATGTGATCTCGTACTTGTACTTGTAGATGCGATTTGTATTGTATTAGCAATTTGTAGAATGTGCACCGGGGATCTTCAAAAGAGTTGTAAACTAGTTAATATGTGGAGTGTCCTCTTGTAAGGAGATATGTCATTGATTGTACTCATAATGAACCCTCTGGGGAAGATCATTTCTTAAGGAATATCTTTGCCGTAATTGTAAAAGTATGTGAGATTGCTGTGGCAGAAGTCCTCAAATGGGGAAGTATCTGTAATGTCCCTTGACTTGATAATCTTGAAATAATCCACTGGGGATAGACAGATTGTCTTGAGGAAGTTGTTGTTTGTCGTTTTTGAGAATAGATCTGCCCCAAAACGAGTTGCTCAAATAAAGAGGCCTTCTGTTTTTCGACTGTAAGTTGCTGAAGAGATCTTGTAATGTTGTTGAAGAAACGTTGCGTCTTGAATGGTGATCCTCATGACGTCAAAGTGCAAAGTAAATGCACTCTTGATCCACGCTCAAAAGCTGGAGATGTTCATAACGTGATTGCTAAAGACCGAAGTTCAATTCGGGAAATAACCGAAGAGAAACTGTCAAGCAAGACTCAACCACAGAGGCATAAGCTCCAATGGGAATGTACTGAAACAACTGTCTTCCACGAGGATCGAACTTCGTGGGGAAATAGAGATATTGAGTTTTTTCTGCTTAGGGCTGACAAGTCTATTTGGAAGGAGTAAGACGCGCCCGAGATACCCAAGGGTAACCGCAACCGAAGAGATAGAGTAAAACAAACAAAGGATGCACAAAATGCCGATGTTATGTTATCTACTTATATGATATGCGTATGCTCATGTTTGCGCTGACAAGTCGAGAGGGACACATTATTTATGCATGGGGAAATGCTCGAGCCTTATCTCCGCAGGTCCTTCGAACGAGAGTGACCTTCACTCTCAGATGGCATAATCGTCAATAGTCTAGTCAACTTTCTGTGAGTAAGGGTGAGCATTGGCGGTCATCCTCTCGTTATTCGTATATCAAGTAGAGCAAATTTTGAAAAGGTTTTAAATCAGTTAGGATTTTGCTATCAAGATCACAAATTTAGTAAAGGAAAACTTTTTATTGAACGGCGGGCAGCGGAAAAGCGTGACCCGATATTACAGTGTTGGAAAATGATATCGATTACATGGAGGGAATAATGTCCTACTTCTCCTAAACAAAGTATTTCTTGACAGCATCCGCATTCACGGGGCGAGTGATTTCCTCTCCATCCATTGTTGCTAACATCAAAGCGCCTCCAGTCAAGACCCTTTTGACTACATATGGTCCGTCATAATTCGGGGTCCATTTTCCTATGATGTCGGTGAGGAAAGATTGGATTTTCTTGAGCACAAGGTCGCCTTCCCTGAATACCCGGGGTCGAACCTTTTTGTCGAACGCTTTTTTCATCTTCTGCTGATACAGCTGCCCATGGCATAGCGCAACCATCCTCTTTTCTTCGATTAAGTTCAACTGATCATACCTGTTCTGACACCATTCTGCCTCTGATAATTTTGCCTCTACTAAAGTTCTCATAGAAGGAATCTCAACTTCTATTGGGAGTACCGCTTCCATACCGTAGACAAGCGAAAATGGAGTTGCCCCAGTTGATGTACGTACCATCGTACGATATCCATGTAAGGCAAAGGGGAGCATTTCGTGCCAATCTCTGTAAGTAACCACCATTTTCTGAATGATCTTCTTAATGTTTTTGTTGGCGACCTCAACAGCCCCATTCATCTTTGGTCTGTAAGGAGAAGAATTGTGATGCTCGATCTTGAATTCTTCACACAGCTCTTTCATCATTTTGTTATTTAGATTGGAACCATTGTCTGTAATAATTCTGCTTGGTACACCATATCGGCAAATAAGCCGATTCTTGATAAATTTGACGACCACATGTCGGGTTACGTTAGCATAGGAAGCCGCTTTGACCCACTTGGTAAAATAATCAATGGCTACCAAGATGAATCGGTGTCCATTAGATGCTTTCGGCTCTATCATTCCAATCATATCGATTCCCCACATAGAGAACGGCCACGGGGATGAGATAACATTCAAGGAAGTCAGAGGCACATGAATTTTATCTGCGTAGATCTGGCACTTGTGGCACTTTCCAGCAAACTTGTAGCAATCTGATTCCATTGTGATCCAATAATAACCGGCCCTTAATAGCTTCTTAGCCATAGCATGTCCATTGGCATGAGTGCCAAAGGATCCTTCGTGAATTTCCGACATTAACCTATCCGCTTCATGCTTGTCAACACATCTCAGCAAGACCGTGTCAAAATTCCGTTTGTACAACACGTTGTTACTCAGAAAGAACTTTCCAGCCAACCTTCTCAAAGTCTTCTTGTCTTTGTTGGAAGCCCCCAGGGGATACTCTTGAGTTCTAAGAAACACTTCGATGTCATAGTACCAGGGTTTATCATCCTTAACTCCTTCGATAGCAAAGACGTAGGCAGGTCTATCGAGACGTTTTACTTCAATCCGAGGACACTCGTTCCAAAAGTTCACCACAATCATCGAGGCCAAAGTTGCCAATGCGTCGGCCATTCTGTTCTCATCGCGAGGGATATGATGAAACTCAACCCTATCAAAGAACAGTAACAATCTTCTAGCATAATCCCTGTATGGGACTAAATTATCGTGTCGAGTTATCCATTCTCCAGTAATTTGGTTGATTACTACCGCAGAATCACCAAATACATCTAAATTCTTGATTCTCAAATCGATCGCTTCTTCGAGACCCATGATACATGCCTCATACTCAGCCTCGTTGTTAGTACATTGGAATGCTAATCTGGAGGTGAATGGGAAATGGGTCCCTTGAGGAGTCACAATAACAGCACCTATCCCTTTTCCATGAGCGTTGACAGCTCCATCAAAGATTAAACCCCACTGAGAACCGGGCTCTGGTCCTTCGCCGTGTACGGGTTCTTCACAATCTTTCATCTTTAAGAACATGACATCTTCATCAGGAAAGTCATCATTTGAGGGTTGATGATCCAAAATAGGTTGGTGAGCCAGGTGATCAGCCAAAACACTTCCTCTAATAGCTTTCTGAGTATGGTACTCGATATCATACTCGGACAATAACATCTGCCATCTGGCAATTCTCCCAGTTAAAGCGGGTTTCTCAAAAATATACTTGATGGGATCCATCTTCGAAACCAACCAGGTAGTGTGGTTCAACATATACTGGCGTAAACGCTTAGCGGCCCACGCTAGAGCGCAACAAGTCTTCTCTAGCATAGTGTATCTGGTTTCACAATCGGTAAATTTCTTGCTCAGGTAATAAGTGACATGATCTTGCTTTCCGGCTTCATCCCGCTGACCGAGTACGCAACCCATTGAATCCTCTAGAACAGTCAAATACATGATCAAAGGGCGCCCTTCAACCGGTGGTATCAGGATAGGGGGTTTGAGCAAATACTCCTTGATACTATCGAAAGCCCTTTGACAATCTTCAGTCTAAACGTATCCTTGTTCTTTCCTCAGAAGCTTAAAAATAGGTTTACATGTAGCAGACATGTTGGATATAAACCTGGAGATGTAGTTCAAACGCCCTAGGAATCCTCTGACTTGTTTCTCAGTGGCGGGAGCTGGCATTTCTCGGATAGCTTTTACTTTGTCAGGGTCTACTTCAATCCCCTTTTGGCTGACAATAAAACCCAATAGTTTCCCTGATCGTACTCCAAATGTACACTTGTTGGGGTTCAGACGAAGTTTATATTCCCTCAAACGAACAAATAGCTTAGCCAGGTGCTTAACATGATCATCTTCGGTTTTTGACTTAGCTATCATATCGTCTACATACACCTCAATCTCCTTGTGCATCATATCGTGGAACAAAGTAGTCATAGCTCTCTGATATGTTGCCCCTGCATTCTTTAATCCAAATGGCATAACTCTGTAACAAAAAGTGCCCCAAGGCGTGATAAATGACGTCTTCTCTCTGTCCTCGGGAGCCATTCTAATCTGGTTGTAACCTGAAAAACCATCCATGAAGGAGAACACCTCATATCTTGCAGTACTGTCTACCAAAATGTCAATGTGTGGTAATGGAAAATCATCTTTCGGACTGGCTTTATTCAAATCCCTGTAGTCTACACACATGCGAACCTTACCATCCTTTTTCGGAACGGGTACAATATTAGCCAACCATAGTGGATATTCGGCAGTGACAAGGAAACCTGCATCAATCTGTTTCTGTACCTCTTCCTTAATCTTTAGAGCCATGTCAGGTCGAGTCCTTCTGAGCTTCTGTTTTACTGGCGGGCACTCTGGCTTTAAAGGTAAATGATGCTCAACTATAGCTGTGTCCAAACCGGGCATATCCTGATATGACCAAGCAAACACATCAACAAATTCTCCAAGCAGATCAACCAACTGTTTCTTCACATCTGGTTTGAGCAGAGCTCCAATTTTCACTTCTCTACGGATTTCTTCTGAGCCCAAGTTGATTACCTCCACCGGCTCTTGATGGGGTTGAATAGCTTCTTCTTCTCTCTCAAGCAATCTAGTAATTTCTTCCGGAATACCATCTTCTTCATCCTCGGCTTCATACACAGGAAACTCAAAATTCGGAAGGGGTAGTGGATCATTATTCCCGGGTTGTAATTTGTGTAGCAATCTGCGCAAGTGACGTGATTTTTAATAAGTTTTGCTTTGTAAAGTGGAAAGTGTGTGTACGCGAGATGCTACTTATTATTTTCCAACATCATGAATAAAATGAAAAACAGATGTAAATGAAAGTAGTTTATTGATGATAGCAAAAACCGAAAAGACATGCCCAACAAAGTCACCTTCGCCTTGGGCAGAGCAAAGGGAATTATTGAAAGTATGCCCTACTAAATGCAGTTTCGCCTTGGGCAGAGCGAAAATTTTAAACAAATGCTTTACTTAGATATATGAATGGCGGTAGGAGCCTCAACCACACTCCAATTCTTGACCACGACGCCTGGAGTCACAAAGTCCGGGACTTCTTTAGCCGGCTCTTCCTCAGTGATGGCATAAACTCCAAAAGTATAGTCGAAATCATCTGACACATAACCTGGATCTTCCATATAGGGCTCGTAGTCCTCATAAGGAATGGAGGACCTTGTAGAACCGTCCGATATGTAGCCCTCGAGTTCATCTTTTAACACAGCATTAACCTGAGGATGGTGGGAAATTCCTCCACTACGGAACACTTCACTGATCAATGGAAATCTTTGGTTCTTGGTGCCTTGGCGGGCAGAACTGCTGGTGAAACCGAGGCCCTCCTTGTTCTTGTTCTCTGGCAAAGACAACACCTTTCCCCACATTGACTGGTGACCACTGTTCACTACTCGTTGTGCGTCCTTAAATGATGACATGGATGTCTGAGCTCTCTGAACGCTCTCACCCGCAACAGACAGAGCTTGAAACTGCGTGCCAACTTCCTCTTCAGCTTCGACGTATGAGAATGATGACAAGTGACTTACCACCAAAGCTCTTTCTCCACAAACCGTGACTACTTTCCCTTCAAAAACATACTTTAACTTCTGATGCAGGGTAGAAGTGACTGCTCCAGCTTCATGTATCCATGGCCTCCCTAGCAGACAGCTATAGGCGGCACGAATGTCCATGACCTGAAACGGGATCATGAAAGTTTGTAGTCCAATAGTCATAGGCAAATCAACCTCACCAATTACTGTTTTCCTTGACCCATCGAAAGCTTTGACAATAACGTGACTCGGCCTCATTGGCGATCCCTGATATGACAGCTTAGATAGGGTGGTCCTAGGCATTACGTTTAGAGACGATCCAGTGTCAACCAGCACACTGGACAGGGAGTCATTTCCGCAGTTCACAGAAATGTGCAAAGCCATATTATGTTTCCTTCCCTCCTCCGGGAGATCATCTTCATTGAAACCCAGATTATCACTCGAAGTAATACTGCCAATGATGTTATCGAATTGTTCCATAGTCACATCCTGCTCAACATAGGCTTGTTCCAAAATCTTCTGAAGTGCTTCTCTATGAGCCTCGGAACTCATCAATAATTGTAGCACAGAAATCTTTGACGGGGTCTGCAAAAGCTGATCTGCAACCTTATACTCGCTTCTCTTGATTATTTTCAAGCATTCATCAGAGTTGGACAGGTTAGACCCACCAGATTGCCCCACATTTGGGTCCTTTGAGCCTGATGGTTCGAACAAAACCTCTTTTTCTTTCGGTGGCACAGTCGGGTAGATTCGCCCGCTTCTTGTCACTCTACTAACATCTGCAATATTAACGATTGAGGGTACAGTGGGTAGAGGCACTTCTTCCCCATCCTCCAACATAGTAGCATTATATCTATAAGGGATGGCCTTACTAGAGGTATAAGGGACAGGTCCAGGCACATTGATTACCAACGGAGCAACAGTTGGCTTCTTGCTATTGTAAACGATCTCTATACGTTCCACCTCCTTAAAGTGGGGTACTATAACACAGACTTCTTCAGCTTTCTCACTTGAAACTTCTTGATCATCGCTTTCTAAACAAACTTCAATCATATTGACAGAGGGTGAACCATGTGGTGGTAATGGATTCTTCTGTACATTCGGGTCGGAATCCCTAAAAGACAAGATCCCATTTTTTATGAGCCTCTGGACATCCATCTTCAAACCGAAACAACTCTCAATATCATGCCCTGGAGCACCCTGATGGTAAGGATAGAACTTGTCAGCTCTATAAGAAGGGGGAGGATTCGTGGGAGCCGGAGGTGGAGCTTTCGTCTGAATGTGACCCTTTTGGATCAAGGCGGGGAATAAATCAGTGTATGTCATTGGGATTGGATCAAAATTTATTTTTCGGTACACACGACCCTTATTGCTAGGTGGCCGATTCTGCTGAGGATTCTGTGGACTCTGCTGAAGCTGGGGTTGTTGAGCAATGGGAGTCTGAGGCTGTTGATAGGGTCGTGGAGACTGTAGCTGATAAGCCGGAGCACTAGACACTGGAGACACCGCTGCAACCTGATGTGGTGGCATGTACCTCCTTCTGAATTGTCCTTTTTGAATAGCATTCACACTTTGTTCCTTTTTCTTCGCGAAACTGCTCCCATACCTCTTAGGAGCATTTTATTCTTTGGTCAGCCTTCCCTCGCGAACACCTTCTTCTAAACGCATTCCCATGTTGACCATTTCAGTAAAGTCACTGGGGGCGCTGGCTACCATCTTCTTATAAAAGAAAGGACCCAGAGTCTTCAGAAAAATTTTGGTCATCTCTTTTTCTTCTAAGGGTGGTGTGACTTGTGCGGCCACCTCGCGTCAACGTTGGGCATATTCTTTGAAGTTCTCTTTATCCTTCTGTGTCATTGCTCTCAACTGATCTCGGTCGGGTGCCATGTCCACATTGTACTTATACTGCTTGATAAAGGCTCCTCCCAGGTCATTGAAAGTTCGAATCTTTGTACTGTCCAACCCCATATACCACTTGAGCGCGACGCCTGTCAAACTGTCTTGGAAATAGTGAATGAGTAACTGATCATTATCAGTTTGGGCAGACATCTTCCTGGCGTACATAATGAGATGGCTCTGAGGACAAGTATTCCCCTTGTACTTTTCGAAATCAGGAACTTTGAACTTTGGTGGGACCTTAACGTTCGGCACCAAACATAGCTCAGACGCACTCTTACCAAATAAATCTTTTCCCCGAAGGGCTCTCAATTCCTTTTGTATTTCAGAAAACTGGTCTTGGAATCCATCCATCTTCTCTTCTAAACCCACGGTTTCGGTTGGCGACCCATGTAGAATTGGTTCATCCAGAATATACGGGACAGTGTTCACCTGCGGAGGTGCAGTAGTCATCACAGCAGAGACAACAGGAGCAGCTTGAACAGTGGTCACAACAGGGGTCTCAGACACGGGCGGGCGGTAACCGGTCGAGAAGAAATTAGGAGACAATCCCCACGGGAAACCTTGAGGCATAGTGTAAGACACTTCAGCAACAGAAGACACCACTGGGATCGGTGTTGGCGTCACTTCGGATATGACAGCCCTTGGGACTTCTTGATTGTTGATCGAGATTTGACTAGACAAAGCTTCCACTAGACCATTCAACTTCTCCAAACTTTCCTTCATACTTGCAACTTCATCACGGAGCACTCTGTTCTCTTGTTCTAGCTGATCCATCTTCTGACGTTGACTGGCTCGAGTGTTGTATCGGTGATTCAGCTTGTTCTGCGAAGATGAAGCAAGAGTAAGACCCTGGAATGCAAATGATGCTATGCTTATGTAAAATGCAAATGAGTGTGAAACTTTCAAGAAACTCAAGTAATTCTGGCATTGTAACCTTGGAAAAGCTTATTTTATTTGAAGATTGAAGCATTACAAAAACGGAGTACTCTTTTAAGAGTTTATTACATTGAATCAAAAGCAAAAGAGGAATTCAGGAATCTACTCCTTATGCTCCTTCTGTGCGCGAAGCTCCTTTTCCAATAGATTGACGCGTTCTTGCAATTCGGCCTTTTCTCTGATGAGTCGGTCGACACACTCCTTCCAAGCCATGGTATCTGGGGGAAGATCATCTTTGGGGACAGCACTTGAAGAGGCATGAGGAGAAAATAAATCTCCTTGCGCCTTTCTCTTTCTGGCAACTTCGATTTCCGGAGTCTTTTGAAGTCTTTCTTTCTCTACCTTGAGGGTAAGGAACTTGTCCTTCCAAGCGGTCCTCAATTTCCGGGCTTCGTCTAAAGCAATTCTCACTTGTTCAATTTCGTCCACATCAAACCAGTCGGGGTCATGGGGAGATAGTGCCATAGGTTCATGGAAAGGGAACGACATTTTGAGGTCAAGAGCTCTTACTCGCACCCAACGTAGATATTCTTCAGAGACAGTACAATCGGGGTATCCTAAAGCAACTTTCCCTTCTTTATTGATGTACTCCCATGAGTAAATTATGACGGTCTTCAAGTCTGGGTCTTCTCCTTCTTTGAGAAAGATTCCTTCTAGCAGAGTTTGGTCAGGTACTTCAATCATGGGATACCCGAATTGGAGACGGGCCAGCGCAGGGTTATAACTTATGCATCCTTCCCTTCCAATAAGCGGTACGTTAGTAAAACCTCCGATACTGTGGATCATACTTATACCTCCATATGTAGGATCGTACCACACAATGTCAGAGTGAGTAAGGGCCATGACGATCTCGGGCCAACGAGGAGACTCCTCCTCTTCCCAAATAGACGGGTGTCGAGTTAAACGAGCCATGAACCATGAATACAACAGAGCGGTACAACAAACGACGTGTCCTCCTCCCTCGGCATTCCTCAAGTGGATTGAAAAGTATGTGTCTGCAAGCAAAGTAGGAACAGGATTCTTAAGTACGAACAATTTAATTGCGTTCATGTCAATAAACTCGTCGATCTTCGGGAACCAGAAAATTCCATAAACTAATAGAGCAAAGGTGGCTTCCATGATAAGGACTTCTTTTCTTTCAGCATGATAACGAACTTTTTCAACCAAAAAATCAGCAGGGAATCCAAGGACCCCTTCCTTGGTGATCAGGTGTGTCTGGACATCTTCAAGGCTGAGATGAGTGGCATTTGCAATTTCTTGGTGACTGGGCGTGTCCTCCTGACCGGTGAATATGGGACGGGCCGCTACAGGCATCTTCAGGAAATCACAATACTCCTCCAACGTTGGCATCAACTGGTAGTCTGGAAAAGTGAAACAATGGTACAACGGGTCATAGAATTGAACGAGAGTCTCCAATAACCCCCCTTCATCTGGAGTTCGAGGAAACGGAAAACTTCTCCATACTCTGCTGCGAAGGCGTACCGATTCTCGATGAGGTCAGCTAGCTCTCTCAAGCTTTCAATGTTTGGGCTCTGAAAAGTGTACTCCAAGGCTTCTCTTTTGGAATCCATAGTTACAATACCTGAGAAATAAAGTTGAGTTTCTTGGAATGAATAAAGGAAAATGTAATGCAATATGAGTAGGACTTCATGGGATCCCCAGTTATTTATAAGCGTTATAACAAAAGAAAACGTTTTTTATTAATTTCAAAACGGAATACAAATTATTGCTTTAAAAGTCCCAAGTAAAGCTAAATAAAAGCTAGTAAAGACGCTAAAGAAGTTTTGAATTCTGTTGCTTGAGCTGCTCTTCGAGTTGCGTCTTCTCACGGATAAGATTGTCCACAATTAGCTTCCAAATAGTGCACTTGGATCGGAGAAAAATAAATCCTCCATGACTTTCCTCTTCTTGTAGGGGAGTAGCTCTTCATCTTTTAATTGTAGCTGTTTCTGGAATTCATCCCTCTCCTTTTGAAGTTCAGCCTTCTGCTTTTGACACTCATCGCTTTCTGCCACTGCCACATGGTACTTATTCTTCCATGATTCCAACTCATGTTGAGATTTCCTCAAGGACACTTCTAACTTCTCGGCTTCGGACATAAAGACATAAGTGGGCTCCCTCCTTGGAGCTATGGGATCTTGACGGGAATAGGGCATCTTTAGCTTGATCGCCCTTTCTCTGACCCACCGAAGGTAGGGTTCTAAAGATACACAATTAAGCTTCCCAAGGCTTTCTTTCCCTTTCTTGTGTAAGTGGTTCCATGCAACTAAAACCTTGTTTAGGAGTTCCTGGTCTTCCCTAAAGAAAATATTCTCTACTTGGAAACTCTTAGGTGGCTCCTTCAATGGAAATCCCAATTGTCGACGAGCTAAGACCGGATTATAACTGATCCCTCCATTAAAACTGAGTAATGGTACATTAGCAAAGTCGCCACAACCATCAATAATCAAAGTTCCATCATATACTCGGTTGTACCAAATGATATCTGAGTGGGTCAGTGCCATAACTCTGGGAGACCAAAGCCCCCTATCGAGACTTAAAAAGGAAGTAGACCTCGGCAAGTGCGAAATAAACCACTTGTAGAGTAGGGGTACACAGCAGGTGATCATTCCTCCACCATATAAGTTTCGGAGGTGTACAGAATGGTAAGCATTACCCAATAGGGTTGGTACTGGATTGTTCTTCAAAAAGATCTTAATTGCGTTGAGGTCAACGAACCCTTCAAAACTCGGGAACAAAAATACTCCATAAATAAGCAAGGCGAATATCGCCTCGAATGAAGCCTTGTTCGTATAGTCGGTATAAAACATTGCTTTACTGATTAAAAACTTCGTAGTCAAACCAAAAAGACTGCCTTTACTAACCAGATTTCCCTTGACGTCCGATACCTTCAGGCAAAGGGCCTTTGCAATTTCTCTTTCATCAGGGTCCTTTTCCAGGAAAGGGAAAGGAGACTCTTCTAAGATGGGTAAACCAACCAAAAAGGAGTATTCTTCTAACGTAGGCAATAGTTGGAAATCTGAAAACGTGAAACAATGGTATAGTGGATCATAGAATTGCAATAAAGTGGACAGGAGTCCTTCATCCACTTGTCGACTCAATAAGGATATCAGCTTCCCATACTTGCTTTTGAATTTCTCTTGGTCTTCAATCAGGGTCACCAACTTCTTTAGGTCATCCAACTTGGGACTTTTAAAAGTGTATTTCAGAGTGTGTCTTCTATTGGGGTCCATAATACCCTACAATGTTCATAAACAAAGGTAAATCCCATGAAGTCCAATGCGGTATGATGCTTTATGAATGCAACAAACACAAGTAGGCACATAGAAGCATAAGCATAAACAAACAAAGGGGTCCCTAGGCTTGCAGCGAGCATGGAGCAAAGGTATACCTATCCCCAAAGGATTTGGACTAAAGGTTGATTGTACCTGTAGAACAAGGTTCTAATAAGGTTCCCAAAGTCATTAGCCCATCTTTCGGATATTATTAACTTCCCAAGTACTCGAGGGTTAATAATATTCTCAAGAGAACTTCTTTTGAGTGTAGCATCGCGTAGCACTATTTCGGGGGTACCCCCTCATAGCCCCGCACTACATCTTAGTAAAGGTCAAAGTAGGGTTAAGGTAACTATGGTCCTCAATATCATAGGCTCCTACATCGAATGTAGTGCATGTTTTCACGATTAAAGACTCGTTCAACAATACATCTTTCGAGAGGGCCTCAATTGAGCGTGATTTTCAAGTCAGCTTGGTCGGGATTCCACCCCCTATAAGCTTCTTTGAACATATCACTATCCTATCTTAAGTTCACTCAAGTCCGGGTGTAGGACTTTGTCTCACCACTCAAGAGTATCAACCCAAGGCAAGAAACAAACAAGTATACAAGTAAACAGTTAAACAAATATAAGCAGATATTTAAAACAAAACAAGTTAGGGAAACCCACTGCGAGGTCCCCAGTGAAGTCGCCATTTCTGTCGCGGTGAAATTTGGATAACAAACTATTGATAAGTTTGAATCTTTAATTCATTTTGCAACCGAACTTTGATTTGTCCAAAGGAAGGGATAAAGATCGAAATTCCCACAATGCAATGCAAATGCAAGGTTAGATTGTTTTAGGTTCGGGGGTTGGTTAAACTTAGGGAAGGTACTAGCATCCTAAGTTTCTGTAGTACTCTACAGGAACCTCTTGTTTTATATTGTTTACTGCTATGTGTTATCCGCTTAAAGGTTAAAGGACCCTAGTGGTTTATTTCTAAGTATACTCAATAAGATGTCGCATCTTATGCCTACATATCCTTACGAGAGTGGAATCAGAGTATGTTGTAGTTCACCCTAAAGGGTTAGAGGAGCTCTTTGACTGTGGTCAAAGTTCCTACGGGCTGAGGTAGTTGAATGATTGGGTCTAGGAGAAAAGACGAGTTGTCATTTTAAGGGAGATTACTTAGTTTTAGCCGCCACAAGTGTGTAGAAAAATTGTATTTGTGTCGTCTTAAGAGAAGGGCTCAAGTACTTGGAAGGGTCGACAAGTACGCCTCTATCTCTCTTAAGCGGAAAAGAAGATATTGATTATATTTGTGTTGTGGGGCGTCAGAAGTTATATCTCGCTTAAGATGACAACATCTATTCTCTATTGTGTTTGAAAAAAGGTTGTATTGTTTTGATTGTGTTGTTTTATTTCTATGTTGTAAAGATAAAGATCAGGCCCTTCCTATGGGGTAGGTCCTAAACTTAAATGATCAACTTGAGAAGTCAAGGATCGAGGGGAATTTGATGCTTATGATATGCAACTACACACAACGTTGAATTATGTGTAGGTTTTTCCTTTGGACGGAATGTGATGCGATAACATAGACGTGATAATGTAGATGACGGTAAGGTAAATTGCAGAAAAGTAAACCATACAAGTACGCATGAAAGCGCTGAAGTGTGTGAGAGTGTATGTGTCGTGAATGTGAGGAAGCGTGCACGATTGAATTTTATACGAGAGATTGATTAAGTTGGGGGGATTGATTTTAAAAGGTCATTGTGTTGTTTTTAATTGAATTGTGTTTAGTGAGGTTATTCGATTTTAAACGGATTGTTTTGATTTTGGTTGAATTAATATTATGAGAAAATATATTATGTTTGATGAGATTGGTTAAAAAGTTGTAATTTGGTTTTAAGTGAAACGGTTCGACAGAAAAATGGGTATATTAATTTTAGGTTATAAATTAGAAGTTGGTTGGTTTTTAATAAAGAAACTTTCTTAGTTATTATCAAATAAAAGTTAAGTTAAACAAAATGTTATTATCATTACAAATTAAATAGATTATGAGATGGAAATCAAATAATTTTAATTATAAAAAGAATGAATTAGTATCAAAAAAGTTAATAAATAAATAAGTTTAGAAAAGAGTTTATAAAAGGGTTTATTAATTGTTTTTAGTAAAAGTTGATTATAATAAAGTTAAATATTAGTAAGGATAAAATGGAGTTATTATATTAATAATTCAAAAAAAGATTTACTAAGTTTAAAATAAAAAGGGGTTTAATTGGTTTATTTGTTTTTAAATGAAATATCTGAATTAAAAAAGTTTAATTAATTTAATAAAAAGATTGTATCACTAACTTAGGATTAATTAAATTTTAAATGTTAATTAAAAGTTAGTCAAAGGATTTAAAAAAAGAAGTTAACGGTGATTAAGGGTGAGGTTAGTGGTGATGTGTGTGTTAGTGTTAGTGTAATGATAATTAATCATGTTACAAAATAATAAACAAAAAAACATAAAATGAAATGGAAGGGGGACGGGAACCCTAGATTCTCCCCATTCTCCCGATCGCTTCTGCTCTCTTTCTCTCTCGCCATCTCCGTTCATCTTTGACTCAAACCTACGTCCGTTTCCCCACCTTTTCGTTGTTGTTTTGAAACCTGCAACATATCGAAGCAATCAATGGCGCAAGAAATTCTAATGCGAGTGAGGGTTTTTACCGAGAGTTGATGTGTGGCGGCGACGACGTCTGAGGCGGTGATGACAAAGGCGGAAGCTTCGTGGAGGCGGCGTCTCGCGGCGGCTGGGGAGATTCTACCGGCGGAAGAGATAAGTTCTCTTTTTTCCTCAAAGCTTCTGGTTACGAATTTAGGATTTTGCTGTGATAGCTCTCGGTGGTAGTGTCTTCTTCTTTTCAGTGTCCAATCACTCCCTTTTTATAGGCTCTGGGGATCCTCTGCGTTTAAATGCCCTGATTGGGAACTTTGAATGCTGATTGAAACCTTCTGTTTTGGTTATGACCTGATTTGAAAAGTTTCCCCTTCTGTTCCAATTTCATTGAACGGTTTGTTAAAAAGGATTTCAATGCATTAATCTCGCTGACTAGGTTGTCTGTCTAGGTTCAATGTTTTAGGGATTTGGATAGGATCTTTTGGATCTTCTTGTGGAATATCCTCCCACTAATTTGCTAATCCACGACTTTGTGATTGCAGGTGCGAAAACAATTTTGTTTTGGGCCAGAGGGGTTACATCAGCCCGAAGTAGATAAGGCACAAGAGCTAGCGGGCCTTAAGCTGCAGTGGACTTGCAAGTTTCTTCACGTGGAGTGGCTTGTTTCTCTGTTTCCTTGACGAGTTATGCTGACCAGATGTTGAGACCGCTGGTTGCGTAGTTGATATTGCTTTACCGTTGTAATGATGCTGTTTGCAATTGACACCGTGGATGTTATGCTGTTGCGAGTGCTGCTTTGCCCTTGTTGTTGCTAATGTTACTCTTGACATTGTTTACGTATACTAAATGTTGTCTATTGCTTCTAGTGCTTTGCAGTTATCAACTATTACTTGTCGGTTTGCTTGTGATGAGTTTCGCGTTGTTTGGAAGTACACTGATTTTCTCTCTTCTGCTTTCAGGTGCCAATAAGTCTGGAGGCTGCCGGTCTTGTGCCATTGGCGAGAAAGGACATAATGGCGATGACGACTTAATAGCCTGAGTCATATTGGGTTGTCGGATGTAGTTGCCTTGCGAATTACATTGAGTTGTTCGAAACAGTTGCCTTATTTCAATTTTCGATGCTCGGTAGGGAGTTTGATAATGGCCACGGTCATAGTCCTCCCGGCCGCTCGAGTCTCGTGCCCGATGATGAGTTGAGCTGAGGGCCGAAGTTAAATTCACTCTCCTTTAGATTATCAGTCCTGTAGTTCACTTGTTAATAAAATGCCTTGACTTTCTGTGGTGCTCTCTGTAGGTTGTGGTGTGCTGAAAGGATAAATATCTAGTTGCGACCCCTTTAAAACTAACTCTGTGCCGAAGTCGCGTTGGTCCAAATGTCTATGTGCCAATGTGCAGTATTGATGTGTATGCGCGAATCAATAGCTTCGTCAGAAGGATAAATACGCTCAGCTTAGGTGGGCCCCAAGAGAAAGGGCTTATCAATGTCGGAGGCGTGAAGACGAAGGATCCATTGTGGCCCAATCAAGAATCTTCAGGTACAAGTTCTTAACCTTTCTCAGACGTTGTAGGATTCATTAGTCTATCCCCTTGTGGTCGTACAATGTTCTTTTGTTGATTTGGTTATGCTTGCTTGTTCACGTGCTTTGCTTAGACTTCGCGGCCAATCATACACCCTTTAAAGCCCTGCTGCATATTCGAAAGATGGGACTTGTAAGTCTGTCCCGTTACCTTGCAGCACGAGGAACACCAATTGAAGGTAAAATTCTTTACACAATTCCTGCTTCAAAACCGTGATGGTGCTAATGCTTGTCACGGGGTCCATCTCGTAATTTTCATGCTTCAATGGCGTTCTAAATCTTATGTCTTTGCTCTTACGGTGTTTGGAACGATTGACTAGTTTTATTGTTGATGGTTGTAGGATCTGCAACTTGCCTGGTTGCAAATTCATTATAGGTGATGGATCGAGCCTCCCATCAAGAGTTTGAAGCCCTCCGTAATATAATCCAGCTTAAATTTCGTATTGCTGCGGGTATTTTCCACAACAGATAAAAGGGTGTCTGCATTATGCTTCGTATTCCTCAAAATTGAAGAGTTTGATGCAGGCAGCTGCATTTGGTAGTTGAAAAATCTTCAGTATAATGGTATGTGTTGATGCGTATCAGGCACGGAGGCTTCAGTAGCTGCATTTGTCTTTTCACATTTCTGAATTTATCAATATGTTCTGATCCCTGAGGTTACAAAATCAATAGGGGGGGCTGCTGCAGGCGTTTTCTGGTATAACCGAGAGATTCCCGTAACTTGGAGTTTATTGCCGGTAGCGACTTTTGCTACGTAATATGGTAAGATCACTGAGAACTCTATCACTTTCCGCCTCTTGAGTTAACTCTTGCTGAATTATCGCTGCTATTTTGACAGGTCGTGATGTGTTAACTCTTTTATTATTTCCACTGTGTTCAACTCTTAACAGATTTGAATCTTGTCTCGCAGCCACCGTGACCGTCCTTCTCATTCAATTCAATAAGCTCGGTTACATTTGATAGCGTGTGGTGAGTCGAGCCTCTTATATTTCATGTCAAACATTGTTAAGTTCTGAGAGCTTTATCTGATTTGTGAGCTGCTTCATTCAGGGGAACCGAGGCGTGTCGTAGGTAGGATCTGCAATTGAAGGTGTTGAGAGAAGGTAACGTCAGTCTGAGGTCTTGGTTGGGCTTCCGTTACCGTACGGGGCAAGTTTGTAGTCAAAAATAAAGTTGAAGCTGTAACGTTGGCTGTTGCGATGACGGTGCACAAGTCCCATAAAGCTTTAAGGCTGATGTCATGAACTGAGTTTAGAATGAATTTGTGAATTTGTGTGAATGATAACTCTTTGGGTTTTTGTATATCTGAATTGCTTCTTGTCATTGTCATCATCTTGTGACACTTTCTTGAATGATACTACGTCGTTAGCTTGCTTCCTGCTCAAATTACCAAACATATAAATTTATTCTTGAGTTGCGTACGGTATCTTTAAATATTGGCAGCGGTAAATGATGCACTCGAAGCTCGGTATTTGTTATCACAGAATGGGCGTAGTATTTTTGTAACAATCTAAACCTTATAAGCCAAACTCATAAAAGTAAAACATTGTCACTTGGATCACGAAAGATAGCACATCAACATGACTTTGAGAAAATCCCTCGGACTTTAGAAGTTCCTCCACAGTTTATACTTGATGCATAGGTGTAAATCTGACTTAGACTTTAACGTTCACGCTTGACACCATCGGTACTGATAACCTGGACCTTGAAGTGTTGGGCAGTAATAAATCACACTTGGCATTATTGCATCTGCACAAATCGGTTAGTCATAGCACACGCTCGTATAATAACATAAATAAGCAAGAAATAAGCATGAAGAGGTGGGATTTTATGGTCAAAAATTAGGGTGCAACAGTATGACAACAGTAGGAATATTATTTCCTTATGGAACAGTGCCATCAACAGGTGGAGGAATAACACCAGATCCTCTATGTAGAACACCATATTCTTTGACCCGTGCTATCAGAGGTTGGACCAGAGTTCTTAATTGTTCCTATCTGTTAGTAACATTCTGCATTAGCTCCACAAGCTGGGTCACGCGAGCCCTGACTTCCTGCAATTATGCCTGAACTTGATCCATAATCCTTTGTTGATTCCCTTGAGTTGAGTATCTATGAAAATCGAACTCCTCAATCATGTTACTGTTGAAGAAAACCAAGCAGAGATAAGAACAAAAGACCATTGCAGACACATGTGACGCAAATGAAAATTAAAAATCTAAAATGCAAACATGTCTATGTATTTATAAGGAGACCCCCCCCCCCCCTTGATTCCGGTTTCAATATACATGAATAGTAGAGATGGTTAAGAATACCACAATAATCTTCTTATAGATCAAGTAAAACAGAGTCAATACATATCAACAAATAAGGAAGATCCGAATACAAAAGGTATTGATCCTATCCAACAGATCTGGTGATGATCAATATATAAAAGAAGAGAAACTACTATGACATATCAGAAAATGATCCTTCCCAGCAACCATGCTCCTTGCTCCAGGCCTGAGCCTCCTCGAGCATCGTCTTCGTATCTGGGTGATCTGGTCTAGCAACCAATTCTCTGATGAGGGTATCCCTTATATGTATAACATCCCTAAGATAATGATAGGACTCTTACCAAGCATCTTCACCGAAGGCATCTTCCAACCTGGGTTTCTTGAAATCTGCCCTGATCTTGAGCTCTTCAAGCGTTGATAGAGTCTCATGGAGTTTCTGCTCACTTGTGCATATACGGGATGATTCTACCACCACCTCTCTTTCTTTGACCTTGAGTTGCGCCTTCAGCTTATCAATATGACTGTGAAGCTGGCCTTCCCTGTTCTTGTTAACAGTTACTGTAGTATTCCATTGCACATTGAATTTGGATATCTCTAGATACTCTCTGTCTAAATCCTTCTTTCTATGTTTCAAAATACTACCAGTACTCTTCAGATCCTGGCCAATCCTCTCTCACACCCTTATCTCTTCAGATAGCTCCTTCTCCAGCTTGGTTAATGCTTTTGTCTTCACTTTATCCAAGTAGACAGCCTCATTCTTGTCATGCTTCAACTGACTAATTTCCATTTTTAATTCTTCGTTCTCTTTGCGCATCTCTTCATTCTCTGCCCAATGCTTGTTGTATCTTAGGATATCAATCGTTGTAGGCTGCTCAATTAACAAAGGATACAAAGGTTCCTTAATAGATAAAGGCAATAGTATCTCCTCAACCCTCTTCTGAATCCATTCCACGTATGGATCATAAGCTCTGCAATCGCTCTTCCCTAAAGAAAGCTTCCCCCTCAAGAACTGTGAGATACATGATCAGAGGTCTCCCTGCAACTGGAGGCCTGAGTATTGGAGGTTCCTGCAGATAATCTTTTATTCTTTCAAATTCCTTCTGGAAATTTTTATTCCACCTGAACGTTTGGTCTTTTCTTAGCAATTTGAATATTGGTTCACAAGTGGCTGTAAGATGAGATATGAACCTTGAAATGTAGTTCAATCTCCCCAGGAAACCACAAACCTCTTTTTCCGTCCTCGGCTCAGGCATTTCTTGTATAGCTTTTATTTTGGCAGGATCTACCTCAATACCCCTTTCACTGACAATGAACCCCAGTAGCTTTCTAGATCTCACCCCGAAGGTGCACTTGTTAGGATTCAACCTCAGCTTGAACTTCCTTAACCTTTCAAACAACCTCAGAAGATTGACCAGATGTCCTTCCTCCGTCTGTGACTTATCAATCATTTCATCAACATATACCTCGATCTCATGATGAATCATATCATGAAAGAGAGTCACCATTGCCCGCTGATAGGTTGCCCTAACATTCTTCAATCCAAAAGGCATTACCTTATAGAAGAAAGTTCTCCACGATTTAATGAAAGTAGTTTTCTCCATGTCCTCTAGGGCCATCTTGATCTGGTTATACCCATAGAATCCATCCATGAAGGAAAACACAAAATATTGAGTGGTGTTATCAACTAACACATCAATGTGGGGGAGCCGGAAATTGTCTTTCGGGCTCGCTTTATTCAGATCTCTGTAGTCAACATACATCCTGACCTTTCCATCTTTCTTAGGTACATAAACAATATTAGCGACCCACAGAGGGTAATTCGTGACAGCAAGAAAACCAACATTCAACTGCTTCAGGACTTCTTCTTTGATCTTGACTGCCATGTCAGGTCTCGTCCGTCTCAACTTCTGTTTAACTGGCAGACATTCTTCACGGAGAGGCAACCGGTGTACCACAATATCTGTATCCATCCCAGGCATGTCTTGGTAAGACCAAGTGAAGATATCCTTATACTCATTGAGCATTTCAACCAATCATCTCTTGATACCATCTTCCAATGCATCCCCAACTCTAACCTCTTTCTTGTCGTCTTTGGTAGCCAGATTGATAACTTCAATATCCTCTTGATGAGGCACAATGACCCTTTCCTTTTGCTTGAGAAGTATGGCTAACTCTTCGGGTAGTTCACAGTCTTCATCAGTATTTTCTTCAGCTTGATAAATGGGATTATCAAAGTCATACAAAGCCATAGCTTAATTTGAATCGATGGTATCTGATAGAAAAGACCTGCATGATGATGTTTATGTTTATTATGCGATGCAACAAACAAAACACATTGCCATTTTTCTGATTAATATAATGCAAAAACAAAAACAAGAAAAACAGAGATCACAATATTTGAATGCAAAAAACGTCCTTTATTTATGATAAAGTGCAAATAACAAGATGACCCTACATATTGAGCCACTACACCTTGGGCAGAGCGTAGGACTGAACATAATAAAAACAATGAACATTACTCTGTAGTAGTAACATGAATGACTTCTTCAGTAGTCCAGTTACACACCTTCTGGCAAGAAGTACATGGACGAACCTAGGCATCCATATCGCAATCAATGTCACCTTTGTCGTCTCCAACGATATTAATCCTGTCAAATATCACACCACCGCCGGTGAATTGAACAGATCCCCTGTACCTCGAAATGTCTTGAGAAGAAATGGAGGGTTTGTATCCCAGACCAAACTTGTCCTGCTTGACGGGAACACTAAGAACTTGGCCCAACTTCTGTGATGAATCGAATTCTACGATAGCACGAGCTTCCTTGAATGATGACATGGAAACCTCTGGGTATTTGGCTTCTACAGGAGACTTCTCCTGAATCTGAACTGTTTCAAACGCCTGGAAAAGTGTTTCGTAGATCTCCCCATCCACTTCCACATACTTAAAGGATGAAAAATGGCTAACCATGATATCCTCTTCACCACATACTGTAACAACTTTCCCTTCCATCATATATTTTAGCTTTTGATGCAACGTTGAAGTAATTGCTCCCGCAACGTGTATCCAAGGTCGGCCAAGCAAACAGTTGTATGCTGGTTGGATATCCATAATGTAAAAAGTTGCATCAAATATCTCTGGTCCCACCTGAATAGGCATCGTAATCTCCCCAAACACTGATCTCTTAGAACTATCGAAAGCCCTCACCATCCAATCACTTGGCGCGCATATCAAACCTTGAGTTCTAATTTCATCAATGCCTTCTTTGGTAGCACATTAAGGGATGATCATGTATCAACTAGAACATGCGACATTAAGGAACCTCTACATTTCATTGATATGTGTAAAGCATGGTTATGGTTTCTCTGGGCAAGAGTCAAATCCAGGTTCGTAAAACCCAAGCCATTGCCAACATTTATATGAGCTACCACCCTTTCCAACTGATTAACAGAAATCTCTTGGGGTACATATGTTGAGTTCAAGATTCTCAACAAAGCGTTGCGATGTACCTCCGAACACAACAATAATGACATAATGAAAATCTTCGAATGAGTCTGATTTAAGTGATCCACAATCTTATAGTCACTTTTTTGAATGAGTCTCATAAATTCCTCCGCGTGTTTCAAAAAAACATCATTACCAACCTGTTGTTAGATGTTTTCCTCAATCACTGCCTTACTCTTCCCTTTGTCATTCCTATCAGTATTAACTTCCGTTGGGGAAAAGATCCTGCCACTTCTAGTGATACCGCCGACACCAACTATATTCCCAACTGAAGAACTTCCGCATGAAGATCCTGCCAATTCTTGTTTCTGCCCATTACAAAACACCTCTGCCCCATAGTTCCATGGTATAGCTTTAGTGCTCTCGTACGGAACAGGTCCAGGAACAGTAATGATAACTGACGCTGGCCTAGAAGGCACTGAAATATTGATTGTCCGGTATGGAATAGAAATTGTAGCAACTTCGCTTCCATCATTACTCACCTTATCCTCAACATCTTCTCTTACAACCTTGTCAAATTGTAAACAACTCTCATCAATCATTCTCTAAATACCCTTCTTCAAAAGATCACAGCCCTCAGGTTACGCTTCACATTCTAAGTAGTCAGCAGAACACCCTGGAAACACTCCCTTCTTCAACAAATTAGCCTTCACAAAACTCAACGGAGTCTTCAAATCCTCAACATCCGTTATCAGATTCAATTTTCATCCCTCGATAACGACATTAGCTCTTTCCACCCCATGATTCAGCATCGGGTTCTGATTCACATTAGGCCCTTCGTTGGTGAAGTTGATAGCCTTTGAGTTAAGCAAGTCTTGAACTTTGTGATTGAAGGCTTTACAGTTGTCAATATTATGGTCCGGGGTGCATAAATGAAAATCACACTGGCATTTACATCATAACCAAGAGGCGGTGTACCAGTGAGAGGAGCCAAAGTCCTCTTTTGAATTAGTTGCAACTGCAACAGATGTTGTAACAACTGAGAATACGGAATCGGAGGAGTCTTAAACTGCCTATTATCCATTCTGGGTCTAGCAGTGTAAGGTCGTTGTATATTAACTCATTGCTGAGGTGCAGCCGAGATAGCTACAGTAACAACTTGTTGATGATAACGAGATTGCACTATACCTTTACCCTTGTGAGAAATAGCATTCACATCTCCTTCCCTCCTTTTAGGGTTTGCTGAATATAGTTTCTTTTCTCCTCCTGAAGAGGATCCACCACCATTTGGAATATTCTCAAACTTAATCCCACTTTCGACTCTTTCACCAGCCATTACCAGATCAAAAAATCCCGCAGACATGCAACCTATCAACTTCTCAAAATATACACCAGGCAATGAAGCCATGAACATATCAATTAGTTCTCTTTCCACATTAGGAGGTTACACCCTTGCAGCTAAATCCCGCCATCTCTGGGCGTACTCCTTGAAGCTCTCAGTATTCTTTTGTGACAAACTCTGCAATTGTACCTTGTTCGGTGCCAGGTCACTATTATACTGATAGTGACGAACGAAGGCCTCCGCCAATTCTCTCCAGCTGCGGATATGAGTTCTCTCAAGCCCCATATGTCATTCCAAAGACGCTCCTGCCAGCTTCCTTGGAAAAAATGCATTAACAACTTTTCATCACCAGAGTATGCAGACATTTTTCTAAAATACGCTCGGATGTATACTCTAGGACAGGTTGTCCCTTTGTACTTGTCAAAATCTGGTACCTTAAACTTGGGGGGAATCCTGACCCCAGGAACTAGACTAAGATCTGACATATCAAGACCCAGAGAGTTCTGATTCTCGAAAGACTTCATCTTCTCCTCGATCAGTTTAAACCTTCTATCAGCTTTAGTTGGCAAACCACCCTCCATATCTTTCATGGAAAAGACATCATCCTGGTGATCTTCCCAATGAGGGCCAACAGCCCCGTGCACAATGCACACACTTCCAGCAGCAACTTTACCATTTTCATTCACAATACCTCTGCCCGGAGGTATGACAACAATAGGAATACCTTATGGATTAGACCCACCAACCAATGGAGGAATAACACCAGATCCTCCATGCAAAAAGCCCTCTTCTTCGACCCGTGCTATCAACGGCTGAACCATAGTTCTCTATTGTTCCTGCCCACTGGCGACATTCTGCATCAGCTCCATGAACTGGGTCATGCAAGCTCTGACTTCCTGCAATTCAACCTGAACCCGATCCATTACTTTTTGCTGATTCCCTTGAGTTGGATACTTGTGGAAACTGAACTCCTCAATCTTGTTACTAAAGGAAAACCAAACAGAGATAAGAACAAAAGGCCACTGAAAATACCTGCGATGCAAATGAGAATGCAAGATGCAAAATGCAAACATGTCGATGTATTTACAAGGAGATCTCCCCATTTGATTTTAGTTTCAATAAACAAGAACAACAGAGATGGACAAGAATACCACCAAAATCTTCTCATATATTAAGTAAAGCTGAGACAATACATAACAACAAATGAGAAATATCTGAATACAAAAAGATATTGATCTCATCCAACATATCTAGTGATGATCAAGATACAAAAGCAAAGAAGCTACTGTGACATATCAGAAGATAAACCTCCCCAACAATCATGCTCTTTGCCCCAGGTCTGAGCCCCCTTAAGCATCGTCTTCGTATCTGGATGGTCTGGTTTGACAACCAACTTTCTGATGAGGATGTCCCTTCTATACATCTCGGAGACAATGACAATAATCTTCCCAAGCATCTTCACCAAAGATATCTTCCAACCTGGGCTTCTTCACACCTGCTCGAATCTTGAGCTCTTCAAGCGCTGATAAAGTCTCATGGTATTTCTTCTCAATCGTGTATCTACGGGACAATTCCACCAATAATTCCTTCTCATTGACCTTGAGTTGCGCCTTCAGCTTATCAATCTGAGTACGGATCTGGACCTCCCTGTTCTTGTTGGCGATCAAAGTAGCATTCCATTGCTCATTGAATTTGGATATCTACAAATACGCTCTATCTAAATTCTCCTTCTTGTGCTCCAAAATGCTACAGGTGCTTTTTAGATCCTGACCGGTCTGCTCTTGTACCCTGACCTGTTTAGCTAGCTCTTTCTCCAACTTGGCCGATGATTCTGACTTCGTCTTGGCCAAATAAACAACTTCCCCTTTATCATGCTTCAGCTGACTAATCTCCTGTTTCAACTCTTCATTCTCTTTGCGCGGCTCTTCCTTCTCTACCCAAAGCTTGTTATATCTCAAGATGTCAATCGTTGTAGGCTGCTCAATGACCAAAGGATATAAAGGTTCCTCGATGGAGAAAGGAAAAAGGATCTTATCAACCCTCTTCTGAATCCACTCCACATATGGATTGTAGGCTCTACAATCACCTTTGCCCAAAGAAAGCTTTCCCTTCCTATGGATTTTACCCCATGCATCAACGAATATGGCCAGAAGATAAGGATCATCTACGCCAGTGAAGTACAGAGATTCCAGCACTCCTTCTTCCTTTAGAGGTCCCCTTAAAGCATAACCAAATTGTCTGACAGCGAGAGAAAGATTGTAATTGATTCCCCCTTTTCTTCCTATCAAGGGTACATTAGGGAAACTAACACAACTAAAGATGAGCTTACGACCAAGTAGATCTCAGTTAAACCAGGTGATGTCCTTGGCTGTTAAACCCATAAGCCTTTTTGGCCATTCAAATGTAACCCAGGTATCAACAAAAGCTCCGACGCGAGGAAGGTGATCGTTAAACCACTTGTGAAAAAGAGGTGTACAACAAGAAACGGCCTTCCCTCTTCTCCTCTCGTTCTTGTAATGTAATGAATGATACAAATCTCCTAGGAGAGTAGGTACATGATTCTTGGAAGCGAAAATACGAAAAGCATCCAAATCAATAAAGTCTGGTATATTAGGAAACATCACGATGTCGTAGATACACAAAGCCAAGATAGCACTGAAAACCACCCAACAACCCTCTTCAGCATACATCCAGGCTTTATCCACCAAGAAAGATAAAGTAAAGTCGGAAACTCCATTCCTGCTGACAACACGATTAACTAACTCAGATACGCTCAAATAAAGAGCACCAGCTAACTTCTCGAAATAGGTTTCTTCTTCTGAACCTCAGAATAGCACCTCATAGTTCTAGTCTTAAAATGGTATGGCATCCTATGCAGGTCATCAGTATCATGGAGTCTTAGATTGAGAAACAATGATACTTTCACCATTTTTGGTTTAGCATGATAGTCAATCGAGGAGGTCTCAACTGACTTCCCAATGAACGGTCTCTAGAGTCGTTAGTTTTCTAATTCAACACCCCCTCAACTGCCCTAAATGTGCAGGATAGGATGTCTTCAAAGAAAACCTTGTCTGGACGCGAATTTCATGAGGGCCAAACATGCAAGCTCGCACTACTCTCCACAATAATACTAGGTGTGTACTCAAGCCTGGGTATTGGGCTTATCTCTCATGAAACAACTCACCCAGCAACACAACAATATCAGCATAATATAACAATAAAATGTAAATGCAATAATATATAACAGGTAATGTACATAAAGCAAAAAACTATACAAAGGTAAACACCCAAAGAAACAAAAACAAACAAATGCTAGGATTGACTCGCATAGGGAAACACTCGTAAATCCCCCAGTAGAGTCACCAGCTGTCGCAACTACGAAAAGCACCCGACAGAAAAATAGAAGAGTCGCCGCCAAACGTTATTTATCCCAAAGAGAGGGAAAGGAGACAATCAAAGAAAACCTAAAGAATGGGAAAAGACAAGGTCATCACAACCAAATCATGGGGGAGTCGATTATGCAAGGGGAAGATATTAACACCCCTCATGTCCGTTGTACTCAATGGGATCCACGCTTGTTGTATAATCAAAGGGTGTGTTTATCTATAAGCTACTACTAAACAAAAAAGAGAACAAAAGAAAAAGAAAGAGACTCAATAGGACATCGCCGCCCTATGCCTACGTATTCCCTCGTGCAATGGGAAAGTCAGAGTCAACGTAGTTCGGAAAACTACGGGTGATGGGGGGAAGGTTGCTCGCCAAGACATCGCGTCTTGTGCCTACATATCCTCATCTGGTATGAGAAATCAGAGCAAACGTAGTTCGGGAAAATGAAACCACAGGTTGGTTAAGTGTTTTTTTATGAGTGACATTAAACTCTCATTCCAGCAGTTAGGGTCGATGCTTGTTTGCAATAGAACGAAAAAGTAACACACTCTTTTCTGAAAACGAAATTGGAACACAAATCTCAAAGGATAAAAAGTTTAATTTTGTTTGTGAGTTTTAGTGAAGTGAATTAGTTTGTTTTGTGATTCACGTTGCACTAAAGACTATGACATAGGAGCGAACGTGTCGTATATCGCACAAATAGCATACGCTAAACACTCTAGACAAGTGAGGAGAAACCTCACACTCATCATTTCCCATGTGATTAAGGCTCGTAGCATACAACGTTCATCGTATTCATTAGATGAGTTAGAATGTGTTTTGAGATGAGAAGAGAGACACACGGAAGGTCTAAGGGGAAAATCGGCCCTAACGTTGTCATGCAAAGTGGTCCTAAGCTCGGGATGCGAAAGGAGACTCTATCCTAATGTTAGCATGCGAAAGATGGACCTAGGTTAAGGTTAAAAGGGACTAACCTATTTGTTATCATGCTTAGATTGCGATCCTAGTGTCTATCTTACTCCAACTTTAATCAGAAATTAAATTGGAATAAGAGTCCTAAGGGAACTTGCAAAAGAAAAACAAAAAACAAGAAAGCAAGGCAAAAACAGAAGCTACAACAACGCCTCCTGTATAAGACAGCAATAAGATCCAGCACACAAGCAAGACAACAATAAGATCCAGCACACAAGCAAGACAACATATAACAGCACATGTTTCAGCATAAAAAAACAGGTGTGAAAAGCCAGACAGCAAGCAAGTAAAGCAAAGAAAGCATGCAAGTGCAGAAAAAGAACAACTGTGAAAAGCAGGGTAGCAAGCAAGCTTGAATGCAATTAATTAAATGCAAACAAAAATCATGGATAGACATCACACAAGTATGAACATGCTTCAACCATAATCGATCGACAACAATGCATCAACAAGAATCATCAAGATCAACATGTTCTTCCATTTAAAATGAACGATCGAATGATCAAACAAACACACAACAAAGAGGAATCGGCAAAAAATACAATCATGCATCCTAATGTTCGTCAACATAATCATCAATGGTCATCAATTATCATGCTATAAACAAACAAGTGAAATGATCCATCACCAAACAAATCACATGAACATGTTAACCATTCAAAACGGAAACCAAAAGTTGCACGTCGAAGAATCGAGATCAAACATTCAAGAACGATGAAATATGTCCAAAACAAATCACATAAATGCATCATATCAATTCATGAAGTTTACATGTGAAGAGGAACTCAAACAAGCAAAAAAAATGCAAAAAAAATAGACAATCTGCCCAAGGTAACCGGTTACTTGATGAAAAACAGCCCAAAAACGTGAAATTTGATAAGGTAACCGGTTACCCTATATAAGGTAACCGGTTACCACTGAACCAGAAGCAGAAAATCAGTTTTTAAAATTAGTTTTCAGCATCAAACAACTTCTCCAATCATCCATATGAACATGATATCAATCAAGCACGAAATTATCATCAAGAAACAGTGATCAAACATCATGTAAATACAATCAAACACTGAAATCACAAATCATCAAGATCCAAATCATCAAAATGGATCAAAAAACAACAAAAGCCATGGATCTACATTGTGATTATTCAAATAAGCTCAAAATTGGATTAGATCTAGAATTCACCAACCTTCAAAGCTGAGATTTGCTTTGGTATGTGTTGATTTTCTTGAAATTAACAGATCCAAGCTAGAAACCCATAGATTCTTCAAGATCCGAGAGTTTCCTTGTGGTAGAAATGAAGAACAAGCAAGATCAAGCAAAATAATCCAAAAAAAGCACTTCCAATCTAGCTTCCAAAATCAGATCCAAAACCAAACGAAAATTGTATGGTGAATTGAAGATAATGGAGATGAACAATTGAGGTTTAGCTCTAGAATTATATGATTCCAATGAATAATCAAAGAACTCAAGTGAAAAAGCTTTAATGGAGGTTTCGGGAGTGAAAAAGTGGAGAGAAAATTGAGAGCAAATTCTCAAGAATGAGTGTGAAATCTAAAATTGAAGGGTAATTGTGTGAGGTTTTAAGAAAATTCACTTAAATAAGCTCTAGGTTTAGAATCAAAATGTGGTTTGAAATGAGGATTAGCATTTGGAATGGAAATTAGGAGTGGAATTAGGAATGGAGTGTTTGAAATTTGGAGGGAAATGGTGAAAGTTGAAACAATTCTAGATCCTTCCAAATATGATTAAGTGAAATCAATGGTTGAGAATGGTTGGAAAATTGCACATGCTGAAAATTCAAATATTTTGGCCAATTTTGTTTGAAGTAACCGGTTACCCTATATGCAGTAATCGGTTACCACATTCAAAATTTTCCACTTTTGGCACCAAATGGAGGGAATCCTGTACAGTTGCCCGTTGCCACTTGTTCTGAACCCTGTTATGCCTCTGAAACCTACTCTTGAATATCATAACTGTGAGAACGCCTGAGATAGCCTGTACACCGTCTCCTGGGCTGAAAATAACCTGCTGAATAAAATAAAATTGACAGCTCGATTGCTGGGCAAAATAAATGTCGGAGCCTCTGACACTCGTTGTTTAGACTCTTACAATAAAAGGGAACCCTGAACCACATAAATACCTTGATCCCATGTCTCGAAAATGAATTCTATGATATGCGGAAATGCAAAATGCAGAGAAACATAAGCCAGTTACGGTTAAAAAGAAAGGGCAAATTTTGGGGTGCTACAGGTTAGATCACTGACACCAACTGCGATAACTAAAGGTAAATTAGAGTTCACGATTCCGTCAATATTTTCTCGATCCAGAAGTCCTATTCTTATTCAATTTATTGAACCTTTATATCATCATCCAGAAAGAAGAAATCAAGAAGTGATAAAGCATTGCAGGATGTGATCCTTCAAAATGCATTGATAGACGATGAAAGATGAAGATCTAAATTTTTCTTCTTCAACTTTTTTAGAGAGATTATCACCTATGCTCACTTGTTTCCATTAGAAAACTTTATTCGGATAGAGAACGATTTATTCTTGATGGAAAAGGGGATCAGTAATCTCTTCCCACAAATTGCGCCATTGTTCCATTTTAGAACCAGAAACGTGAAGAGTTATGAAAGCTTTGTCTGATGAGAGCTTTTGGTATGACGAAGTGTGGGTATACTTGCAAAATTAGAACTATGACGCTCAAGTCACTATGTGAATAATGAGAGAGTATTAAAATTTTGTTTGAAACTAGTTACGTGAAATGGTGACATCCAGTATATATAGGGAAAAGGAATGACTGCCTCACTATCTTTCAAGCGCAAACATCAAAAGACTATTGGGTTTGGTTAGGGCATGGATATCTTATAGCTAGACACATGATATTCCATTTTTTCAAAGAATATTCTAGAAAAAGTCAATTTAATGATTCGCTGGCACGTTTGAACCTAGGGTGCTTTGTCTCATGGTGGTCGGACTAACGGAAATGTGGCCTAACAATCCTGCTCCAAAGTCTCTGTTCTACAACGAACTATCATCAATCTGGCTGGGAAATTGATTGTATGTCTATGAGAAGATTGAGAATAACTCCCACTTTTTTGTAGGCTTCAAAAACATCACTACCAAAGTGAATTTGGAGAAAAGAATATCCTTCTTTTCTACTGGGATTATCAAAACCAGCCACAATACCACATACCTTGCAAACCTCTGAAATGTTAAGAAAATATTCAAAGAAATGTTAAGCACAATAATTTAATCTTCTCAACAATCACAAATATCCAAAGATGAGATTTAGAACCATAGGAAAATGGAACTAGAATGTGGTAGAAGATTAAAGAAATCCTTTGCAAGCACTCAAGGAAAACTCAAAGCCGTTTTTTAAAATGAGATTACAATTGAGTTGTGAGTTTTCAAATCATTATTGGAAGTGTATGTTTTTTAACAATGTGAAAGGTTTTGAGAGAAAATGCTTTGATATGTGTTGGAGATCTAGCACAAAAATGAGTGAAATTTGTGTTTGATTCAGGTCCGAAAATTAAGTGATTTGAATCAAGAGACAAAAATCATAAGAGAACCCATTTGTATAATTCAAGTCACACATAGATGTGATTAGATTCACATGATTTGAGTAATGAGAAATGGTTATTCGAATCAGAGTTCTAAAAGCAAACCAGAAAACTTTTAATTTAATGTGATTCGAATCAAGCATTCTTATAGTTCATATCAGAGTGTTGTGATTTGAATCTTAAAGTCTTTGATTCGAATCATGAAAACTAAAAAAATGATCCCTGAGCTCTCTGTAAGTCTGATTTAGTCAAGTGAATAGTTTGATTAGAATCAGACAAATAGAAACTCATTTTTGCAAAATTTCAAGTGATTTTTAAGATTCTAATATAGTTATAACTTGAACAATTCTCAAATATAGTTCTTGACAAAGGCGGAGTATAATAACATACAAAAACAAGACTTGTTGGATTCATTTATATGGTTATATGAGCACTCTTCTAAAAGGACGCATAGTGTGGAGAGACACTTATAAACTTCCTTGATCTGTTCACAAATCATCTAATCAACTATAACTGCAAAGTACCTAACTTCATTCATGAAAACACACGGTCCTTCCCTTTGGCTTGGATTGCTCTTTTTCCTTTCTTAGAGGATATAGTCATTCAAATATCCTGAAAATTGACAAAACAAGTGATCAGATGATTTGACCTACAAAGGGTACATGGGAATTATCTCTCAAAACGACTTATAGGTTTAAGAACCATGATTTTCCAAAGATAGTTTGGACTAAAAAAATTAGGCAAATGATATACCTCCATCTAAATCATTCATTTCTTGGAGATTAATGCACAATAAGATGCCCACTAATGAATTACCACAAGTAAGGGGTTACTCAATGGCCTCTATGGTCAAATTCAATAATAAAGTGGTCATTTTTAACTACATTTGCTTTCAAATTATGGCGCAAGTCAAGTTAACGAGTAGCAACACCAACCTAGCCTTCAGGAATTCCATGAAGGACTTTGCCATTCTCAAGGCATTCAATACTCTAATTCATCCTCCAAAGCCACCTACAATCAAAGAAATAATATGGAGTCCACCTTACTTAGGATGGACTAAGTGCAATGTTGATAGGGCTTGCTCTTCCAACCCTTACTTTAAAGGTTGTAAAGGCATCTTCAGAGATAATAAGCGTGTGTGTTTTTGTAAGATTTTGTCGAACCTTTTATGTGGGATAACTCACTATTGTCTAAATTTTGTGGTTTTTAAAAGAAACAGAAATTGTGAAGGACAAAAGGTGTTCAGGCTTGTCAAGGCATTTGCAAATTCTAGCTCTAGCTTGGTGCCTTGGCAATTTAGAATCATATGGAATGCTTGTTCGAGAATTGTTCTTAATTAACATGTCTTTCATCATTTCACACATAAAGAGAATGGATTAGTTGTGCACATTTTTCTTGCTAATTCCTTTGTGCTTTTTGATTCCATACCTTTGTTGATTAGGCAAAACTATGTAAATAATAGGCTAAAATTATCTTTTTAAAATTGAAGTCTTATTGAGTATGTTTTGGCTTAGTCCCCGACTCCTTTATTGTGTATCAATCTTCTTTTAGAATATATTTAACTTATTTTTTAAAAAAACTTTTTAAAAATTATATAATTCTCAGTGTTCTTAATATTTTTTTCTTGTTTTTTTAACATACTACTTACTAAGAGCTTTTCCTTAAATTTTTTATACCAATATTAGTGTTTTTATTAATAAAAAATAAATTGACTTACCATTAAAAAATATAAATTATGTTCTCTTTTATAATAATAATAATAATAATAATAATAATAATAATAATAATAATAATAATAATAATAATAATAATAATAATAATAATAATGATTACTATGAGAATAAATATGTAAAAAAAATTATATAATTTTGACAATTTTTTATCACAAATTTTTTTTTAACATATATATTTTTAATCTATAAATTCTATAAAATGTTCATCCATACGATTATTTATCATATTTTACAACACATCATTTAAAAATAGACATATATAAATTTTAAATATAAAATAGAAAACAAAATTGATTAAATATAAAATAAATATTTTAATTTTCTGAATGAGATAAAATAAAGAGATTAAAATTTGATAGAAACTATTTGTACTATTAGTATTCGCTTAATTAGACCGTCTAATTTGATTCGATGTTCAATTCTGACATCAAGTAATTTTAATTCTTCTAATCGTAATTATGAGAGATCAAATTGTAATTCTCTCTATCAAATTCAATACCAATCACAACTAAAATTAGTAAGTCGGTAATATTCTAATCATCTAAGGCTAATTAAATTATTAAACTCAATGATATTTGAACATAAAATTATAAATAGTTTCTAAAAAACTTTTCAAAAATTTGCTTGCTAATTTACGGAGAGAAACAAAGGTAGGACCCTAGATAGTATACTAACCTACTAGGTAGCTTACTTAGCTCCTATCCAATGTAGCATAAATTTATCCCGACACTAACTTGACCTATTTTCTTCTTTCTTTTTTTTCCATTCTTTTTTAAAACTTGAATTGATGTATTGTTATATTTCCTTTCTGTGATAATAATATTTTAATCAAACACTTATTTTATTCTTTGAAGATAATGTTTAGTTTAATTTCTGAGAAAATTTTAAAATAAAATAGTTTTTGATAACTCTTTTGTCTTTAATAAAATAATCGGGAACAATTGGTTCAACATTGTTTAAATTTTGTTTAGTTGATAAATAAAAAAGTAAAAAAAAAAAAATGACTATTTAAATAGTTTAGTTTAAGTGAAAATAAAATTAAAAAATGGGAAAAATATTTTTAAAATAATAACATAAACATTTTAAAGTAAAATTATATACGATAAAAAATAAATATTTGATTAGATCAACAGCATATTCAAATTTAAAAAACCAAAAATAAAGAGAATAAAAACTTAATAAATTATAAGAATGCTACGAGGACGAGAGTCGGTTGGGCATTAAAAATGTGAAAGCATATTTCACATTTTATTTGGACCTTTTCAAATTCTTAAGCACGTTGATAACGTAGTTTATCAAGTAGTATTTCATCTTTGATTGTCTAACTAATATGATTGATTTGGATGACATCAATTAGTGTTGTTGTCTAATCATATAGGAAGGAATTTATTTTTGACTTACTATTATTGTTTTTCACTTATTTTCTTTTTTTAAAATTATTTTTATTCACTATACATTATTTTATTTTAGTGTTGAGATAGTAAATGCTTATATTGAAAGTTGTATGATTCTATTGTTATATTAAAATTGAAATTCAAGAGTATAATTCTATTATATATTTATAATTGGCTTTGAGTTTGGAAGCTAAACTTAGCAAAAAACAATTTTGATATAAAGAAGGCTATTGGTTTAATTCTGTTGTAAAAATTGAAGTTGTTGTTGGTGAAAATTTTGAGAGTAAATTTTTGGGGGTTGAGTTAGACCACATAATTTAAAATCCAACTAGGATACATTCTCATGTGATCTTTTCGTCTTTATCTTTTTATTTTTTTGTAATTTAATTTCCTTTACTTAATATGTTATTATTCTTATTTACTAAAAACAATCAATCTAAAATCATTCATTTTGCGACAATATTTTAAAAATTAAATAACACAATTCATTTTCTCTTCTGTTTGAAGTCACTTGCTCAATAAACATTGGACTAACTAAATATTTAGACTTAAATTTGAGCTTGACTCACTACTAAAAATAAGATATTTGGTTAAATGATTTTACATCAGATTTTAAGATATATGATGTGAAAAATATTTGTCAAATGGTTTTACATCAGATTTGATAACAATATAAAGTAAAAAATATTTGATTTAAGAATTTTACATCAGACATATATTTTCACTGATGTGAAAAATAACGCGGTGACAGTTTCGTAAATAATAAGAAATTTTGTTATAAAGAATTTTACATCGGGCTTGGATTTGCATCCGATGCGAAAAGTTCACTGATGAAAAAAAACAAGGTGACAGTTTTGTAAATAATGTGAAGATTTGGTATAAAGGATTTCACATCGGTTCTTAATTTGTGTCCGATGTAAAAAGTTCTCAATGAAAAAATAAATAATAATGGATTAAACATTTCACATCGGGCCATTAATTCCAACCGATGTAAAAGGTCTCCGTGAAAGAATTTTACACCGGGCAATTAATTGCAACCGATGTAAAAACTACTTTAAAACTAAAAGACTATTAATAATGGATTTCACATCGGGCCATTAATTGCAACCGATGTAAAATGTTTTCTGTGAAAGGATTTTACATCGGCCCACATGTCAACCGATGTAAAAACTATTTTAAAACTAAAATCCTATTACAAGAATTAAGCAAATCATTATACGACTGAATCTTACTCTCCCTTATCACGAATGAACAAACCTCTCTTTGCAACTTTTCACTGGCCGAATCTCCGACGGACGTCGCTTGCAACGAAGAACCAACATCAACACGTTCTTGATCTCGCCGCTAGCAACGAAGCACCAGCCGAATCTTACTCTCTCGCCGCGGTCAAAGTTCTCACTGTCTCGCCATTTTGAATCTCGTCGCGGTCAAATTCCTCAGCAATTAGGTTTTCATGAATCTCTTGTTTTGAATTTTACTGGTGTTTGTATTTGGTTAAAAGTTACTGATGTTAATGTTTGATTGAATTTTGATTTTGATGCTTCAACTGAAGAAAAAAATAAATTTTTATTTTTATTTTTGTTTTGATTCTTCTTTCTGCACAACATATTCTCACTGCCGTCGCGACGCTTTCGTCTTCTCATCGTCACGACCCTTTCGTCTTCTCCGCTGCCGCAACGCTTTCATTTTCTTGAATATCGCGGTAATGTAAACTTTTTTCATTAATACTTTTTTCATAGCATTCCATGCTTCTAATAATGTGAAATTTATCTGATAGCATTATGGTACGTAATAATGAAAATAACTTATCTGATAGCATAATTTATCGTTAAGATTGAACTATTTAGTTATAAAAATTGCAACATTGATTTGGTTATGGAGATTAATTTGGCTCCCTAAAAACATTAGTTTCAACTTTAGGCAATATTGTATTTATAGGTTTAATTACAGTGACACTTCTGTTTTTCCCTTCAAAGCAATGAACTAGATATTTCTAAATATTTATTCTTGTTAATTTTTATGATAATACTATTTTGTTAGGACTAATTTTTATGATAGTACCATTTTGTTAGGAATAATAATGATGGATTAATTTTTATGATAATACCATTTTGTTAGGAATAAATTTATTATTCTTGAGTAACAGAATTTTTATGATAATACCATTTTGTTAGAAATAATTTTTATGATTTAATTTAATGCCACGTGTTTGCACGTAGAGACTTTTGTTCTCTCTAATGTTTCTAAAAGAGGGATTGTTGTAGGCGTTCCAATGATTTAACTCTTTATGTGTTAATTTTGGAACATAGGTATGGATCGTAGTTGGATGAGAGCTAATCGATCAAGTGTTGAGTACGAACATGAAGTGATGGAATTTCTACAGTTTGCTGAAAGTAATGCTAAAAAAAATCTTCCTCCTCCTGAAAGTAATGCTGAAAAAAGTCATCATGTGCTTTTTCTCTGTCCATATGTTCGTAGTGCAAATCAAGAATCAAAACTTAATAAGAAAGAAATTATGGATCATCTAATTTGTGAAGGGATTTGTCAAAGTTATACACAATGGATATGGCACGGTGAAGTAGTAGCAAAGTCAAATATGTCCCAAAGAGATAATGTTAGAGTAAAACTGGATGATCGTCTGGAAGACATGATGCATGATATTAGACAAGATTCGTTTAAGAGGGCACATGTGTATGATACTTTATGCAGTGACAAGGATAAACGTTTGTACCCGGGATGCACAAATTTTACACGTTTGTCAGCCGTGTTAAAATTATTTAATTTAAAGGAAAATAATGGATGGACTGACAAAAGTTTTACTGAATTGCTTGAATTGTTGGCACAAATGCTTCCAGAAGGTAACATAATGCCAAATCGTTATTACGAGGCGAAGAAATTATTGTGTCCGATGGGCTTGGAGTATGAAAAGATACATGCATGCCCTAATGATTGCATATTATACTAAAAAGAGTATGTAAACTATAATCATTGTCCGAAGTGCAAGGCGTTACGCTACAAAAAGAAAGATGGTGATTCTAGTGATGATGAGGTGGTCAAAAAGTGTCCTCCCGCGAAAATAGTATGGTACCTACCAATATTTCAAGATTCAAGAGATTTCTCGCTAATGCAAAAGATGTAAAGAATCTTAGATGGCATGCAGAAGAAAGAAAATGTGATGGACAAATTCGCCATGTAGCTGATTCTTTGTAACGGAAGAAAATAGATTCTTTGTTTCCAAATTTTGGCAAAGAGTCGAGAAACCTTAGACTTGGACTTTCTACTGATGGAATGAATCTTTTTGGTAATCTAAGTACTAACCATACTTCTTGGTTTGTTCTCCTGATGATTTACAACCTATCTCCTAGGTTGTGCATGAAGCGTAAATATATTATGTTATCAATGATGATTTCAGGCCCAAAACAACCAGGAAATGACATAGACGTTTATCTAAGTCCACTGATTGATGATTTAAGAGTGTTATAGGAGGAAGGGAGGATGTTTTTGATACGTATTTTGGTGAACATTTCAATATGCGTGTCATGTTATTTTGCACCATCAACAATTTTCCGACATATGGTAATTTGTCTGGGTATAAAGTTAAAGGGCATAAAGTGTGTCCTGTATATGAAAAAGATACATGTTACCATCAACTTGAAAAAGGAAAGAAGAATGTTTATCTCGGGCATCAAAAATTTCTAAACCATTATCATCCATATCATAGATTGCGAAAAGCTTTCAATGGGGAACAAGAGCACAGTGTTGCTCCAAAGCCCTTAACTGGAGAGGAAGTTTATCAATGACAACAAGCATTAATGTTGTCTTTAGAAATTACCAAAAGCAATCTACTAGGAAAAATATATGGAAAAAGAGGTCGATTTTCTTCGATCTTCCATATTGGTCTAGTCTTGATGTAAGACATTATATTGATGTGACTCACATGGAGAAAAACGTATGTGATACTTTAATCGGAACACTTCTCAACATTCAAGGAAAGACAAAATATGGTTATAATGCTCGTCTGGATTTGAGTTTGATAGGTATACGAGAAGAGTTAACTCCACAACATATAGGTAACAAGATATATTTGCCTCCTGCCTATTACACTTTATCCAAAAAAGAGAAAACAAGTTTTTGTGAGTGTTTAAAAAGTATTAAAGTGCCGCATGGTTACTCATCAAATATCAAGAGGCTTGTATCAGTTAAAGATCTCAAATTAATTGGCTTAAAATCTCATGACTGTAATGTCTTAATGCAACAACTACTACCAGTGGCTATTCATGGGATATTGCCTAACAATGTTAAGAAGACTATAACTAGGTTATGCTTATTTTTTAATAATTTGTTGTAAATCCATTGATCCATTAAAGTTAGACGATTTGGAAAATGAGGTTGCAGTTATCTTGTGCCAACTAGAGATGTATTTTCCTCCTTCATTTTTTGACATGATGGTTCACTTGATTGTTCATCTAGTAAGGGAGATTAGATTATATGGTCCAATTTATTTACGGTGGATGTATCCAATAGAGCCATACATGAAGATCCTAAAAGGGTATACAAAAAACCCACACCATCCAGAAGCATCGATTATTGAGAGGTACATTGCAGAAGAAGCAATTGAGTTTTGTTCAAACTATTTGTCAGAAGTGGATGTTGTAGGGATTCCTAAGTCTCGTCATGATGGAAGATGTGAGGGTGTGGGTACACAAGGTTTAAAGGTAAAGAGCTTAAGTATTGAGGTGGTTGTTCAAGCGTATTTGTATATATTGAATAACACTGATGAAGTTTAACCTTACTTATCTACTCACAAAAGTATCATAAAGAAAAAGTACCCCAAGATGAATGAACGAGGGTTGTTAAAAGAGTATAATAAGAGTTTCTCTGAGTGGTTTAAAGAAAATATTACTAAGGATGATAGTGCTTCTAATACAATTAAGTGGATATGATATTCATAAAACTTCCTTTTATACAAAGTCAAAGGATGATCGTAGTACCACGCAAAATAGTGGGGTTATGATTGTGACCGAGTTCATGCACTTCTCTAGTTCCAAAGATAAAAACCCGGTTATGGAATCTATACCCTACTTTGGGGTGATTGAAGAGATTTGGGAAGTTGATTATGTTATGTTTAAAGTTCTCGTATTTAAATGCAAATGGATTGATATCAACAGTTGTGTAAGAATCGATGAATTTGGATTTAAACTGGTTGATCTTAGAAAGTTAGCTTATGCGGACGAACCTTTCATCATGGCATCTCAAGAAAAACAAGTGTTTTATGTCACAGATCCTTCTAATAAAAGATGGTCAGTGGTTATACAAGGAAAGGTGCATAGTAGTGATGAAAATCAAGATACGAATCTTGATATTTCTGAAACTCCTCATTTCTCAAAAATGCTATTTGGGTTGATGTTAAGGTATTTTAAATTCAACATTTTATTATATTTTATAATCATATACTAACAACATATGCCATATACTAACAACAAATTCTTTATGTATATGTGTAGGCTCATTTCACTATTCCAGAATGTGATGATCCAAAGAAGAATCCATTGAAGGATGAATGGATTAAATATACGGGAGAGAAATGGTGAGGTTTTAAGACACAGCTCACAAAAGAATATATTAGAAATCCCAAACAAGGTCGCCCTCCTACATATGTCAAGTATAATTATATTAAAGAAGAAACATGTAAAAAGTTTCTGAAGTCTCGAGATACCCCTATATTTAAGGTTAGTAGGAGTTATATTTTTTTGTTGTGCATAACATTTTTATGATGTTTAGTGATTAATAACTTTTTGAGTTTATAATAAGAAAAAAGTCAAAAGGGTATGGAAAGTGTGGCTAGGAATGTATACCCATAGGTATTATCTGTAGAAGCATGCTTCAATCTCAAGTTTTGATGATGTCAACACTACTCAAGTTCATCTCTTGGTTGCAAAAAGTCAAGTCTTTCAAAGGAATCAAGATCAAGTCAAGCTATCTTTCAAGTCAAGCTACATATGGAACTATGATTCTTCAAGACTTGGATGCATTGCGGGTATATCAAAATCTATCCTTATAATTGATATACAAGTGTTCAAAAACATCAATCATTTTGGCATATTACATTAGCATGTTTTTGAAACTTTAGAATTGGTATAACATTTATTTTTAAAAGCATTTTTCTGAAAAATAGCAGTGTTAACCGATTAACCATATAGGTTAACCGGTTAACCATTTCAAATTTTAAATATTCTGGTAAAACGTTCCAGTGTTAACCGATTAACCATATAGGTTAACCGATTAACACTGAACGAATTTTGAAAAATGGCTTTGTTTCAAGTTCAAAAATGGTTTGAAAATTATACCAGTTCATATTTTGAATTATACTCAAATATACCTGTTGGAAAAGGTGTGTTTACACATATAAATTCTAAGTTTTTCAATTTTGAAAAACACCTCAAAAAAAAACCCTCCAACATTCATTTTCAAATATTCTTATAATCAAATTCACCATTTTCAAAAACCTTTCAAAGTGTTCATAATTGCATAAAAATTTCATATTCATCTGTTGAACACTTGTGTTGAAAATTATAAGAGTGAATTTTGATCATTTGGAGAAGATCAATTTTGATTGATATTATTATTCACAAAAACAAAATCATTACAAGTATTTGTATTCTGACTTGTGATCCAGGATTGTTGGACACAAGGGTGAGTGTTTACAAGAGGATTGTTCTTGTACACTTGTTAGTTTTATTGTTTGATAGTAGGCCTCACCGGTTGATGGTGTGATAGGTTGTACTTTATTAAATAATAGTGAAAACTCTCTTTCATGTTGAAAGGGGAGTGGAATACTCTCAGATTGTGAGGGGAACCACTATAAATCCTGGTGTCCACTGTTCTTTTACTTTCTACTGCTTTCATAACCAAGAACACAAACCAGTAAAATTTCAAGAAACCATAAAAACCGGAAAAAGTTCTAAAGTCCTAATTCACCCCCCCTTCTTAGGCATACTCTGTACTTACAATTGGCATCAGAGCATGGTTAAGGTAACCTGTTCCTATCGATCCTAATGGCTTCCGCTAGTACTAACCCAGTTTTCAAAGATGGTGGAAGTAGTAACAAGCCCCCACTCTTTTCTGGAGAATACTTCGACTTTTGGAAAATCCGGATGAAGACACATCTTGAGGCTCAAGGAGATGGTATATGGGAAACCGTAGAAACTGGTCCACATGTTCCTACAAGTGTGGTAAATGGTGTTGGAACTCCAAAGATAAAATCCTCATATGATGAAGATGACAAAAAGAGAATCTTGAATGAGAAGAAAGCAATCAACATACTTCAAAGCGCTCTCAGTATGGATGAATTTTTTCGCATATCACAGTGTCAATCGGCAAAACAGATTTGGGATACCTTGGTAGAAACGCATGAAAGAACAGCAGAAGTAAAAAGATCAAGACTTAACACGTTAAGTCAAGAATATGAGATGTTCCGTATGCAGCCCGACGAATCTATTGTTGCCTTGCAAAAAAGGTTCGTTCATCTAACAAATCATCTGATTGCTCTCGGGAAGACCTTCACCAATGATGATCTCAACCTAAAAGTCCTAAGATCCTTGACAAGAGAATGGAAACCGAAGGTGACCGCCATTTCGAAAAAGAAAAGTCTTTCAACAATGACATCCGCTTCCTTATTCGGAAAACTTCAAGAGCATGAACTGGAACTTGGAAGGCTTGAGAAACATGAAAGTCAAGACAAGAAGTCCAAAGGAATTGCCTTGAAGATTGACACAAGGGATGATAAAAATGACGAATCTTCCGAAGACGAAAATTTCATGCTTCTAGTCAAGAAGCTTGGTAAGTTTTTTAATAATAATAAAATTTCTTCTTTTTCTAAAAAGAATAGACATTTCAGGAAAAAGGAGGCACCCACATCAAACCAAGAAATTACATGTTACGAATGTGGGAAACAAGGTCACATAAAGCCAGATTGCCCGAAACTCGCAAATAAAGGAAAATTCAAAGGCAAGAAGGATTTCAAAACGAAGAAGGCTTATGTCGCATGGGACGACAACGAAGTGAGTTCATCATCGGAATCAGATAGCGATGAATGTGCAAATATGGCTTTAATGGCCTCTCACCATCCGATGAAGAAAATGAGGTTAGTAGTAATTTCTCTGTCTATGATAATGATGCACAAGAAGTTATAGATGAACTTCTAAAAGAGTGCAAGACTTTGTATAGAGACATCTCATCACAAAAGAAAAGAATTTTAATTTTGGAAAAACAAAATTATGATTTCTTGAAAATATTGAAGATGAAAAACAAAAAGTGATGGATGAAAAACAAAGTCTTGTGTGTAAGAATTGTGAGTCTCTGTCTTTTCAAATTGTTCAACTTAAAAGAGTTTTAGAAAGATACGAAAAAGGTCAAATTGGCTTGGAAGAAATTTTTAAACATCAAAGGTATCCTAATGATAAAAGTGGATTGGGATATTCTAAATTTTCAAAACCAAGCACCAATAAGACCGTTTTTGTAAAAGCAAGTGAACAAATTGTTAAAGAAGAGACAAGCACTTCTAAAATTCAGCATCAAAATCATAACAAGAAAAGAACTGATAAGAAAAAGAATTATATTCTTAGGTATAGAAGTCATTTTCAACCTACGTGTTTTTACTGTGGAATTAAAGGGCATACACCTAATGCTTGCTATGTACGTAATATTGGTGTTGCAAAGGGGCATTATGTGTGGGTTGAAAAGGGTACTAACTATCAAGGACCCAAAGCAATTTGGGTACCTAACACTACCTAATTTTGTTTTATAGGTATGCTTGAAGACAACCACAAATCAATGGTATCTCGATAGTGGTTGCTCGAAGCATATGACGGGAGACATAAACAAATTTTCAAGTCTATCATTAAAGGCCAAAGGATACGTCACTTACGGTGATGATAATAAGGGAAAAATTCTTGGAGTTGGAACCATTGGTGCACCTCCATGTACAATCATCGAAGACGTTCTTTATGTGGAAGGTCTTAAACACAACCTACTTAGCATAAGTCAATTGTGTGACAAAGGGTTCCGAATCAACTTCACAAAGGAGGAATGCTTGATAGAACATGAAGTCACTCATGACATTTTGTTAAAAGGTAAAAGATATAATAACATTTTTATGATTTCTTTTGATGACTCTTCCTTGAAGGTAAAGTGTCTTATGGCGAACAACAACGAGGCGTGGCTTTGGCATAAAAGATTTGCTCACATTCACATGGAGCATTTAAACAAGTTGATAAAGCATGATCTAATTGTTGGTCTTCCGAAGATAAAATTCATCAAGGATAAGTTATGCGATGCATGTCAAAAGGGAAAATAGACCAAGACAACTTTCAAATCCAAGGAAGTGGTTTCTACATCAAGACCACTTCAATTGTTGCATATGGATCTTTTTGATCCATCGAGAACAAAAAGCTTCGGAGGTAATTTCTACGCCTTAGTTATTGTTGATGATTTCTCTCGATACACTTGGACATTGTTTTTAGTGCAGAAAAGTGATGCTTTTAAAGCATTCAAGAAATATGCAAAGCAAATTCAGAATGAGAAATCACTCACCATAGCCTCTATAAGAAGCGATCACGGTGGAGAATTCCAAAATTCAGACTTTGAAGAATTTTGTGAAGAGTATGGAATTTCTCATAATTTTTCAGCACCAAGGATGCCTCAACAAAACGGTGTCGTAGAACGGAAGAATAGATCACTGGTAGAGCTTGCAAGGACAATGCTCAGCGACGCAAATCTTCCTAAATATTTTTGGGCAGATGCAGTTAGTACAACATGCTTCGTAAGCAACCGTGTCAATATTCGACCACTCCTCAAAAAGACTCCGTATGAGTTGTTCAAGGGAAGAAAACCGAATATAGCATTCTTCCACATATTCGGATGCAAATGCTTTGTTCTCAACAACAACAAAGATAATCTCGGTAAGTTTGATGAGAAATCCGATGAAGGTATATTTCTTGGTTACTCTCTTTATAGTAAAGTATTTCGAATTTTTAATAAGAGAACACTTACTATTGAAGAATCCATTCATGTTTCGTTTGATGAGACTAACCCCTCGAAAGAGGATAATATTATTATGAATGATGATGATGATATAGTAGGTTCTCCACAACAACAAGAAGAGATTCCAAAGAATCAAGAAATACCACAAGAATATGTCACTCAAATCATTGAAGAACATCAAGATCTTCCGAAGGAATGGAGAACGCATAGAGATCACCCGATAGATAAAGTTATTGGTGATATTAGCCAAGGCGTTGCAACTCGACTTAATCTAAAAGATGCTTGTCTCAACATGGCTTTTGTGTCTCAAATTGAACCAACCAAGATTGATGAAGCTTTAGGCGACGACCAATGAATTGTAGCAATGCAAGAAGAACTAAACCAATTCGAGAGGAATCAAGTTTGGAGTCTTGTACCAAGACCAGACCATAAGCACATCATAGGAACAAGATGGGTGTTCAAGAACAAACTTGACGAGAATGGGATCATAGTTCATAACAAAGCAAGATTGGTCGCACAAGGCTACAACCAGGAGGAAGGAATTGATTTTGATGAAATGTTCGCTCCGGTAGCAAGGTTAGAAGCAATTAGATTACTACTTGCTTACGCTTGTTCTATGAATTTTCAGTTGTTCCAGATGGATGTCAAAAGCGCTTTCCTGAATGGATACATTAATGAGGAAGTCTACGTCAAATAACCTCCGGGTTTTGAATACTTCAAGAATCCCTCACATGTCTACAAACTGAAAAAAGCACTCTATGGACTAAAACAAGCACCAAGAGCATGGTATGACCGCCTTAGCAATTTCTTATGTGAGAAAGGATTTACAAAAGGAAAGGTTGACAAGACATTGTTCATAAAGAAAATCAAAGGAAACACTTTATTAGTTCAAGTCTATGTCGACGACATCATCTTCGGATCAACAAACAAAGAACTTTGCGAAGAATTTTCACTTATGATGCAAGGAGAGTTCGAGATGTCCATGATGGGAAAATTGATTTTCTTGGACTGCAAATCAAGCAAACTAAGGATGGCATCTTCCTCAACCAATCCAAGTATTGCAAGGAATTGTTGAAGAAATTCGATATGGATAGTTGCAAGGTAATGTCCACTCCTATGGGATCCGGAACGTACGTTGATCAAGATGAATTCGGTACTCCAGTTGATATAACAAAATATCGAGGTATGATTGGTTCATTACTATATTTGACGGCAAGCCGTCCTGACATTATGTTTAGCGTTTGTTTATGTGCATGCTTTCAAGCAAGTCCGAAGGAATCGCATCTCACAGCCGTAAAGAGAATCATAAAGTATCTCAAAGGGACAATGAATGTCGGATTATGGTATCCTAAAGATAGTATTTGTTCTTTAGTTGGTTACTCCGACGCTGACTATGCAGGATGTAAGACCGATAGAAAAAGCACAAGCGGTACATGTCACATTCTCGGGAATGCATTAGTGTCATGGGCCTGTAAGAAGCAAACGTGTGTGGCACTCAGTACAGCCGAAGCGGAATATATTGCAGCAGGAAGTTGCTGTGCACAAGTTCTATGGCTCAAGCAACAACTCCTCGATTACGGTATAGATCTCAGCTGCATTCCTCTTCGATGTGATAATACAAGTGCCATCAACATTACAAAGAACCCAGTCATGAATTCAAGAACAAAACATATAGATATCCGACATCACTTCCTTCGAGATCACGTATTGAATGGAGATGTAGATGTTACTTTCATCGACACGCACAATCAACTCGCCGACATCTTCACCAAACCTTTGGCGAAAGAACCATTCTACAAAATTCGGCGAGAACTTGGGATTCTTGATGAAGGTGACATCTGACCTTTTCTCTAAAATGTGTATGCATTATTTGTGATGTATTTTCATGTGTATGCATTCTGTTTTTAAGTATTTTTCAAAAATTCGAGTGTGTTAATCGATTAACCATATGGGTTAACCGATTAACACTGTTAAATTTTCAATTCTGACTCAATTTTTTAATGTGTTAACCGATTAACCTATATGGTTAACCGATTAACACTGTTAAATTTTCTAAAAAACAGAAACGAAAATTAATTAAATTTTTGAAAATATTATATATCATAAATGTATTTTTTATGTGGTCCATATTCTCTTAAGTATCCAAATCCATATCCCAAAATCATATCCCCTCTTAAAGAGTTTTGTGGAACTTCCCTCTTCAAACCCTAACTTCTCTCTCCCACTCTCTAAAGTTGGATAACTCCTCATAACCATCCCCACAACTTCTCAAACCCTAACTTCCTCAGAACCCACAACCTCAGTTCTCTCAAATTTTCATCCATGGCTTCAGCATCAAATCGCGGCAAGGGAAAGCTACCAGAACATCATTCTGCATCTGATGAAGAAGATATCCCTATGGAAACAATCAAGAAGCGCAGAATGGATTTCAAAGTCCGAGTTCGTTCTATCCTCCCGGTAAAGTATGTGAATCTTAAGGCTTTTCCCGCATCATCTTTTGATTTTCCTGCTTTGCTCAAATATCAGAGGATCGATAAATTTGTGGCGGATTCTGGAAACTGCTATCCGGATCTTGTCAAATCCTTTTTGCATAAACTGTCTGTGTTTATAAATGCAAATGATGAGCATATTATGAAAACAATTGTTAGAGACTGTGTTGTGGAAGAAAATCTGTCTGATGTTGCTGCAATGCTGAATATACCATCATCTGGGTACTTTCTAAGAAAGGGAGTTAACCACGTGGAAGGACCGTGGTCCAACTACGACAAGATGGAGTTCTACTATCAGATCTGCAGATTTCCAAAGGAGATGATTATCGCCAACCAACGTACTGCTCGTCTGTTGTGCTATGCAAAGAGTCTTACCGTTTCTGATCGGATGCTTCACTACATAATCTGTTATGTGATGATTCCCAAGGATTCGAATCATGCACAAATTAAATATCTGGAAATGCAACTCCTTTTCGCCATCAAGAACAAGATTCGTGTCAATTGGATTCTGACCATCATGTATCACCTTCAACAACAACTATCTCTTTCAACCCGTCTTCCTTATGCACGGCTGGTATCAAGAATTTTGGAGTTTACTACTTTGGATCTTAACCGTGAACCAACCATCAAGATGAAATCAACCACCAATGAGATCAACGAGATTACAATTGTCAAGAATACTGGAATTTTTAAGGATACTGACGGTACTTACAAATATTCAGATGAAGGAGCCAATGCTAACCAAGCCTATCCCGTACCTGAAGGAGGCATTACAAATGAGTTCCTTTACCAAACTATAATGACTCAGCATAGAGAAACCTCCCGAGCCATTGCTTCTCTCCGAAACCTTGTACTTTCCTCTCACCACACCAACACTGACAACTTTGTTGTATCTGATGAAGAAAATGAAGGACAAGAGGAAGAAGAGGAGGAGGATATGGCGGATGAGGATTTTTAGAGAATATGTTGCTGCTGTTGTTTTATTGCTTTGCTTTCTAGTTTTAAGTTTTATGCTTCCATTTGAACTATGTTTTATTGTAACAAGTACAATTTCCTTTTTGTTGCATTTTGTATGTACTACTTTTTATGCTATGTGTTTACTTGGCTTTGCATGTGCTTACTACTATATATGCTGCTATCTTGTGTTTTCTTTGAAAGCTCTTCCTTTTTGCTGATGACAAAGAGGGAGAAGAGCTTGGTTCTGTTAATGTCTCTCTGTGTGCAGATTTCTTTCCTCTGTTAAGATAAGGGGAGTTGCTAGACATAGGGGGAGAAACATATCAAGAACCAAAAGATATCGCACAACACTTTTTGATTGCCATCATCAAAAAGGGGGAGAATGTAGAAGCATGCTTCAATCTCAAGTTTTGATGATGTCAACACTACTCAAGTTCATCTCTTGGTTGCAAAAAGTCAAGTCTTTCAAAGGAATCAAGATCAAGTCAAGCTATCTTTCAAGTCAAGCTACATATGGAACTATTATTCTTCAAGACTTGGATGCATTGCGGGTATATCAAAATCTATCCTTATAATTGATATACAAGTGTTCAAAAACATCAATCATTTTGGCATATTACATTAGCATGTTTTTGAAACATTAGAATTGGTATAACATTTATTTTTAAAAGCATTTTTCTGAAAAATAGCAGTGTTAACCGATTAACCATATAGGTTAACCGGTTAACCATTTCAAATTTTAAATATTCTGGTATAACGTTCCAGTGTTAACCGATTAACCATATAGGTTAACCGATTAACACTGAACGGATTTTGAAAAATGGCTTTGTTTCAAGTTCAAAAATGGTTTGAAAATTATATCAGTTCATATTTTGAATTATACTCAAATATACCTGTTGGAAAAGGTGTGTTTACACATATAAATTCTGAGTTTTTCAATTTTGAAAAACACCTCCAAAAAAAACCCTCCAACATTCATTTTCAAATATTCTTAGAATCAAATTCACCATTTTCAAAAACCTTTCAAAGTGTTCATAATTGCATAAAAATTTCATATTCATCTGTTGAACACTTGTGTTGAAAATTATAAGAGTGAATTTTGATCATTTGGAGAAGATCAATTTTGATTGATATTATTATTCACAAAAACAAAATCATTACAAGTATTTGTATTCTGACTTGTGATCCAGGATTGTTGGACACAAGGGTGAGTGTTTACAAGAGGATTGTTCTTGTACACTTGTTAGTTTTATTGTTTGATAGTAGGCATCACCGGTTGATGGTGTGATAGGTTGTACTTTATTAAACAATAGTGAAAACTCTCTTTCATGTTGAAAGGGGAGTGGAGTACTCTCGGATTGTGTGGGGAACCACTATAAATCCTTGTGTCCACTGTTCTTTTACTTTCTACTGCTTTCATAACCAAGAACACAAACCAATAAAATTTCAAGAAACCATAAAAACCGGAAAAAGTTCTAAAGTCCTAATTCACCCCCCCCCCCTCTTAGGCATACTCTGTACTTACATTATCTCACGGAGGATATCACTTGGTTGAGGAGAAAATGAAAAATGAAAGGGTATCATAGAGAGATGATTCCACATTAGATGATAATGGTAGTCCATCTCCACCGTCACGCCATGAAGTATGGAAGAGAGCACGACAAAAGAAAGGGGGAGAATACACATCAAAGTCTACACAAGTTGTTGTTGAGAAAATTATAAGTAAAATTTAGGCAATACTTCAAGTATCATTATAGTTGTGATTGATAAAAACTATTGAAATTAGTTTTGTTTTTTACATTTTGTAGGATTCTCTAGTTGAAGAAGCTAAAAAGGGTGCCTTTGTTTCGGATGGACGTAATAATATCTTAACAGGAACCATTGGAACATCTGAGCATGGCGGTCGTGTTCGTGGTGTTGGAAAACACCATAAAATTAGCACTTTCTTTGGTAGGTCGTCTTCACGTCAACAATAACATATAGATGTACAAGAACAACCAGTGCAATTTTAATCTGAATTGGAAGCAAAACTTAGAGTTGTTTTTTTAGCAAAACTTGGTTGAAGAGCGTAAGGTGTTGCAATAATCTTTTATGGAGACACTTAGGTCTTTGGGTCTCTCGCAAAGCACAGAAAATAATAAATGTATTAAACAAATGAAAGTTTTCGATGGAAGCGGAAAAGGAAGTTGTTGAGCTGCAAAAGGAAGCACAAAAGAAGTGGAAGACGATGTTCAGAGATTGTTACTCATGGTTCTGAAAATGGGTGACACACACTTGAAAATAAAATTAAGTCATTGTGTGAGTGTCACTAATTTTTATATGTCATCTAAGTGTATCAGAGAGTTATTGGCGGGTTTTCATTGGCTTGACGTGTCTACTCTGCAAGTTTGGTGCACGTAAGTACATTTTCTTTTTTTATTACTGTTAATATCTATTAATATGTTATATCTCTCATCACTTTGATTCTAATGTTTATTTTAAAATTATTCAGGTATATTTATCGCGTATGTATTGATAATTCCACACCAGAAGTATATGGATTTATGGACCCTGCTAGGTGTGTGTATGTTGATAATGTGCCAAAAACTGAAACAGATGTTAAAAAAATACATACAAGATAAGCTATGTGACGAAAAGAGAGTGTGTCACTTACTACCATTTATTCATGGATAAGTTTGTATGAAATTGTGTTTTCTATTTTTTAATTTTGATAACATAGATATTTTATGTGAGTTTTGTGTTTCCACACACACGTACAGAAATCATTGGCAATTAATAGTCATTTGTTCAAGAGACAATATTGTGGTCGTCTTTTGTTCACTTCATCGAAAACTTAATCAAACCATGAAGAAAATTGTTACAAAGTAAGTTTATCTTTTATGTGACTTTTTTTATAATATATGATATATCCTATATACATAAATTGTTACAAAAGTAATTTCATATTTTATGTGGCTTTATATGGATTTTTTTTCTAAATTAGTGCTTTTGGGGTTTATCAAATGGAAAATGGCAATAGAAAAAAGACTACATGGCTCTAACCCAAAGTAAGCGTGGTGTAAATTATAATTTTATATTTAATTTTATCATAAGTATCCACTAATTGTATCATTTATTTGTAGACAAGAAGACGACAACATAACTCTATTGATTGTGGGTACTATGTTATGAACAATATGTTGGATATTGTCTCTGCCAATATAACTGAGTCTTGATTGTAGGTAATAAAAATAACTTTACCTTGTTATTTACTTTGCGTTTTACAACTTAATGTGCATTTTTAAAGAATAACTTTATATTGTTATTTATGTATTGTAGGTATTTGATGACCCAACAGAATTAACACGAGATTATTTGTACGATTTGCGACTCCGTTGGGAAAAATATTTCTTTAAGTTATATAAAAATTAAGTTTTATCTGGTAGGTTATATAGAATTGTCTATACGTATCTGATTTTAGTTTCTTGACTTTGTGTTGTCCGTTGATGTTTATTGGTATTATTATTTATTGTCAGCAAATGTGATTTTGGAATTGTCTACTGAAGCTACAACTCATCTTCTTGTGGATTGCATGTTGGCAATTCATGTGTGGGAAATGACTTATAAATGGTTGGATATTTTTGTATGTTTTTACTCGTTTTGTTGTTGTATTAGTCCACCGTGTAAACATACTTATAGTTTTGTCCACTTGTGTATATACTAGATTAGTACTTTTGTAAATCAATTGTTCATGTTGAAGAGTATGTGCATCCTAGCTACTTGGTGCAATGAAATTAACAAGTTGGTTGAAAAAATATGAAGAATTACATACCAAATAGCGAATAAAATGTGGTATGTGTGATGTTGGAAAAATATGAAAAATTAGGTATCAAAAAAAATTACAGGGGTTCCCATCGATTCTGATAAAAACTAGTTCAATTTTTTAAGAAAGATGACATACACCTTACATTGGGCGCGCCTTGCAACCGATGTAAAAACATACATTTTTTAAGAAAGATAACATACATTTTACATCGGGGCAGAAAGGCAACCGATGTAAAAACATACATTTTACATCGGTTCTGGAAGCCAACCGATGTAAAAAAGTGTTTATTTTTAATAAAAAATAATAATTAAACCCATATTTCACATTAGACTTAAATGTCAATCGATGTAGTAGATGTATTTTTCACACCAGTCTACGGCCCGATGTAAAATATCTTTGATTTACTATATCGCTTGACTTTACATCGAACCCAAACCCGATGTAAAATGTGTTTTTGCTCCGATGTAAAAAGTCTTTTCAGTACTAGAGACTGAATTTGATGTGATACTATTAAAACTCAAGATAAATAATCAAAAGCATTGAGATGAATGAAAGGAAATGAAATTCAAGCTTCTCATACTCAAAAATCTCACTTTATACAAGGGTTGCTTATATAGTAAGCAACTGGAATTAACTACTAACTAATAGATAACTAACTTGAAGTTAGTTAATTTTCTGTTTTGATTCTCTATCAACTAGTTTAGTTATATTTTCTTCTTCTTTTTACATTTAATATCCCCTCAAGTTGAAATATATATCAATCATTCCTAGTTTGGCATGAAGATTTTTGAATGGACACAGGTGCAATTATTTAGTAAGGATATCAACAACAACTTGCTCCTTAGAAATGGCATACATGAGATGTTAAAGATAATTTGTGGATGGTCCAATTTTACTCAAGTTTAATCATAAATGTATTATTACTAAATTTGAACGATCCAGATCAAACATTAGTTAGTTAAAGATAATTTGTCAAATTTTAATTCAAAAATTAATTATGGACCCTACATGTCATATCACACTAAATTACTGTCTTTTTCCATCCTCTCTATGTGTATTCTTTTCAACTTTAGAATAATAAGGTTACTAATTAATATTCAATTTTCAGACTGGGACTAGGATATGAAAGCCAAATTATAAATGTTTAAGGAAAAAGCTTTAGAAAAACGCCATCGTTTTTCATGAACTTCATGATAGATTTAATTGAACCGAATAGATATAAATTATAGCATATTGTTATATTAAAAAATAATCAATAATAATAGAAACAACGTATCTTGTAGGATTTGAGAGACGATCATCGGAAGAGTGGGTATGAGAGGATATTTATCCTCATTGTCAGCTAAGGTTTTCAGAGTATGTTAATTGTCTAATGGAATGACACTTAAATAGTTAAACGGCTGAGGGCATGAACCTCTCATTAGGCTTAATTGAATGACTCAATCCATCACGATCCATCCAGGCACAAAATCCAATCAAATGATTCATAAATAATTAGTGTTTAATAACAATTGACCATACTATAATTAATTAATAGTTGATTATGTAAATCTATTTGATTAATTAAATAATCAATCTAACAGTCTCTCACTTGAATGACAATAATCAATTATTAAAAAATATTAATTTTAATATTATAATATCAATAATGGTCAAAACACTAATCAATAAAAAAAAAGTAAATTTTAATGCTGCATAAGTTATATCTGAGAGAGAAGACAAAGAATACATACTAAAACTCACAACTTTATATAAAGAATTATGAATTTAGAGTAACATATTTAAGTTAAATGTAATATGTTATAAAGAATGACCCAAGCATGTGAATATTTTAATGATAAACTCACACTAACTCAAGATATCATAAGACTTACTCATGTGTATAAGTCTATGGTTAGTGATTATACTAATCAGTTTTAAATTATAGGTCATAAAATATCCACATATGTCTAACAATAGTAATAACATATAGGCATGTCCTATTAAGAGAGTAATTACATTTAATCATAAATACCTTCATAACACAATATCATACTCAATAGGAGTATTGATAATTACTTGTATTTTTATATTATGACCTAACAAATGTGGACTATTGAATATTGAATAACACAATATTATTGCATGTTAAAGAATTATTGTGTCTTTTCAATATCGACCTAAACATCAAATTATCATGTTTCCCGATATTAAGAGAATAATAATATATATCTCAGTATAATAGAATAAGACTTCTTGAAGTTATTATATATTTTGAAGTCTTAGAATATGTCATATTTTATAATGAGCGCAAGAATATATGATAATATGAGAATAATAATCTCAAACTTTTTAGATTATATAATTATGTACACATGCACTCCCACTGATTCAATATAATAAAGATTTATTAGAGCTCACCAGTATTAAATACTCCAATATAGAATGAGATACTAATTTTATTTTTAATCCAAAAAATTATACAAAAAAGTGGTTCAATAATATATAATTATTAGAGTTTTACAAACTCAACCACTTATTTTAAACGTAAATAGAATATATTATTATTTATATAATATCACATGAAAAAATTTGATGGTCATACAAAAAGGTTTACCATCATTTGAGTGAGATCAAATCCTATAGTTTTAAATATAATATAGAGTTATATATAACATTTTAAAAACTCACTTAAAATTAAAATGCTACAACTATAACTACACACATTTGAGAAACATATTATATTATACGCAGCGAAAAAAATATGAAACTTAACTTTAACTATTATTGAGGATATAACACAAGTAATAAAAAAGTTTATTACTAAGAAAGAATATAATATCCTCCACATAAGTCTCTGTAAAATAATAATTAAATAATATTTGTTTCTCAATTTTATACCATTGACATGTTGAATTCTCCCACTTGATATAGAACAATAGTTGAACTAAAATTAAGAGTTTTGAAAAAAAAACTTATCAAATATTTAACTATTTTCTCTATCACACAATGATCATGTTAAGTAATGTCACACCGATAGGGTATGTCCATCACTTACATAATACTTAGAGAGTTGAAATCAATTTGTCCAAGGAACATGCATCTCAGAGCTCTAGGTTCGACCTTATCTTGCCTAATGTGAGCATTGGCTAAAAAGCTAAATACTCTCGATTTGTCGAAATCTGGTGGTTGACCCTACCAAATTTCTTCAGGTGTCTTCATTTCCAAGGCAGTCAAGGGACATCTATTTATCAGATAAATTGTTGTCAAAACAGCTTCCTCCCAAAACACCTTCTTCAATCCACCACTAACCAACATGCATCTAACCCTTCAAAGATTGTTCGATTGAATCTCTCAGCTAAGACATTTTGTTAAGGAGTACCTGCTACAATCTTATGCCTTGCAATCCCAGGCTCTAAATAGTAATTGTCGAAAGCTTCATTGCAGAACTCAAGGCCATTGTTAGTTCTCATCCTCTTAATCTTTCTGCCAGTTTGAGTTTCGACCAGAACCTTCCAACTTTTGAAATTCTCAAAAGTTTCATCCTTAGTCTTCTGAATGAATACCCATAATTTTCTAGAATAGTCATCAACTATGGATAGAAATACCTTGTACCTGAATGTGAGGGATTCCTTCCATGCCCCCAAAGATTAGCATGAATGTAATCAATGGATCCATGTGTTCTTTGTTTACCTTTGTTAAACGTCACCCTACATGATTTGCCAAATACACAAGGTTCACAAAACTCCAAATTCTCGACTTTGTCACCACCTTGCAGGTTTTATTTCCCCAGTTCGACCAGGCCTCTTTCGCTGACATTGCCCAATATCATATGCCATAATTTTGTCTTCCACACAAGTTTCGTGGATGCAAAATCTGTTGAACCACTTACAACCTCAACCTTAAGAATATACAAGCCTTGTTTCTTCACGCCTCTAAAGACTTCCTTTGAGCCTTCATGACTTTCACGATACCTTGCTCTCCTTTGAAGACACATCCTTTCTTTTCGAATTCACCAAGAGAAATCAAATTCCTCTTAAGGTCAGGTACATACTGTCGCAACTGCGAAAACAACCAGCAGAAAAACACAAAGTCGCCACTGAACGTTGTTTATCCTGATGGGGGAAAGGAAACGATCAAAGAAAACCTCAAAAAAGGAGAAGACATGGTCTCGCAACCAAATCCTGGGTTTGGGAGTCAATTATGCGAGAAGAAGGTGTTAGAACCCCTCGCGTCTGTTGTACTCAATTGGATCCACTCTTCTTGTTCTAATCAAAGGGTGTTTTTATCTAAAGCCTACTTGCTAACGGAAAATAGAAAGGAAAAAAAAAGGAGTCTCGATAGGACTTAGCCATCCTATTCCTACGCATTCCCTCGTGCAATGGGAAAGTCAGAGTTAACATAGTTCAGAGAACTACGAGTGAAGTGGAAGGTTGCTCGCCAAGACTTCGTCGTCTTATGCCTACATAACCTCATTTAGACGAGAATGAGGAAATCATAACGTTCTTAGTTCGGCCTACGAATTGTTAAGTGTTTTTTTATGAGTCATACTATGCTCACGTTCCAGTAGTTAGGGTCGATGCTTGTTTACGATAGAACGGAAATAACATGCTCTTTTTGAAAAAAGGTTGATAGAAGATCCCGAAGGACAAAATGATTTGCAGTTTGTTTTAAGAGTTTTATCAAAAGTGAACTGACTTTATTGAGATGCGTATTGCACTAAAGTATATGACATAGGAGCGAATGTGTCGCAAGGTCGCCCCTAAACAGGACGTATGCTAAACACTCTAGAAGAAGTAAGGAGAGACTCCCGACTTATCATTTACCATATACTTAAGGCTTGTGACGCATAATACTTATCGTATTTATTAAGTGTCTTGATTTTGTTTTGAGAAAGAAGAAAGACTCAAAGGGAAAAAGAAAATCTAAGGGTAACTCACCTAGATGTTATCATGAAATATGACCCTATAGTTGAGGATGGGGAAAAGGGAAGTTTACTAATGTTATCATACAAAGAGATAGGCCTAAGGTTGATATTAAAAAGGGACTAACCTAATGTTTTCATGCAAAGGATTGAGAGCCTAATGTTTATCCTACTCCAAACTTAATCAGAAATTAAGTTGGACTAGGAGCCCTAAGGGAACATGTGATTAAGCACAAGTAAACATTATAAAATGCAAACTCAAACAAAAAATAGGAACCCAAAACTTAAAAGAGAAGAAAAGAGATGAAGATAAGAAAGATGTCAAAGCAACACAATGTGAGAAGAAACAACATCAACTCTTAAGTACCAACATCAAGGTTAAAATCAAAGTATACTTATCATATGAATCAAGACATTAAAGATGGATAAAGAACACAATCAAAATACACATTCTCGATCATCAAAAAACATGCTCAAAGTGCTGATACATATTCAAGTTCAAATTGGAAAACAAAGGCAATGAAAGAAGTACATAAACAAATATGTCTTAGAATCATAATCAAGCACTAATGATTAATATACAAAGGCAACATGAGTTAAACATGAAGGTGTGAGAAAAAAACAAGAAAGGGGGTTTGAATTGTGTTTTCAAGAATGAAAGCTTTTTGTGAAACTCAAACAAAGATCACAAATAAACTACTAAAGAAAGAAAGACACACAATATATCTTGGTTCACTTGAAAACTAACAAGCTAATCCAGTCCACCCGCCAAGGTGATTTTGCCTTATACACAAGGACTTAATCAACTATAATCAACATATTAAAATTCACTAGCAACCACTGGTGACTAACAACACAGACAACCGTCTCTTCTTAAGGATTCTGACCTAACTGGTCCCTTAAGGAATTACAATCTGCACAAGCAACCGCTGGTGACTAACAAAATAAACAGCTGTCTCTTCTTAAGGATTCAGACCTAACCGGTCCCTTAAGAAGTTACAAACAACAGTTTGAACAAAGATGTTTACAATGAAATTGCTTCTAAAAAAGCATTTATAAACACTACTAATAACTCAAATGTCTTAAAGACACTAATACAATATGAACAATATTCTTTCTTTGTATTGTGGTGCTTCAATATTGTAGCTTCAGTTCTTCATGGATTTCTTTCAATCAAAGTGTAACCTTTATATTAATCGCTGTAAAGCTTTTTAATTTCTTCAAGTAATCAAGTCCTTATATAGTCAGAAAAAGATCCGTTGGAGGGCAGATTAGAAATATCCTCTAGGTAGCTGGCGACTTGAAATAATGTTGTTACGCAGGGATAAAAATCGTCCACAAAAGTTGTCCTTTGTACCACCAAATCAGGGTAGTGGAATGAGACGTTAGAACGTACTATGTACTATTTTCCTTTGTAGACGTTTTAGTTTCTCTTCTTTACATCAGAGGCTTCTAAATAGAGATTATTGAAGAATGAGTAGAAGAGTTAATAAATAGGTCTTCAGAGTCTTGAGTCTTCAGAACTTCGTTCAACAGAACCTTGTCTTCAGAACTATAAGCACTCAGTCTTCAGAACCTTTGGTCACTAGTAACTTAAGTCTTCAGAGTCTTCAGAATGACGTTCAACATAACTTTATCTTCAGAGTCTTCAGCACTTATTCTTCAGAAACTCAAGTCTTCTGACTCTTTAGAACTTTGTTAAATAGAATCTTGTCTTCAGAGTCTTCAGCACTTAGTCTTCAGAAGTTAAATACTTCAGAAGCTTGAAAGCTTTAAGAAATAAAGTATCAGAGTCATGATTAGAAGCAAAAACCAAGAGAACATTGCAGCAGTAACATATTGTCTTCTTAGGATCTTTCTGAAGGAGAGTAGATCAGACGTAAACTTGCTTCTTGTAGTGCAAAAATGACTTTGGTCAGATCAAAGTAATCGTTGAACATGATCTCTATCAAAGTCAAAGCTTTCTCTATCAGATTCAGATCCTGTTTATTAATTCTTTAGAAAAACAAACGTTAGAGTAACAAAATTGTTCTCACACAAATACTACTTTGTTATTATCAAAACTTTGAGATATCTTGCATAACCAAATCTTGTTCTAACAATCTCCCCCTTTTTTATAATAACAAAACCATGTATTTTGATGACACAATTTTGTACGATGATAATCAATATCCCTTAAAGCCCCCCCTGAATATAAGATCTCAAAAAACTTATCAGATTTTGGATATCAAAGCTTGATTGTAAAGTTCTTATATGATACACAATAACATCGCTTGATAATATATCAGAGTCTGATTGGACTTATAAAATCTGAGATGGTTTAAGTCTGATTCTTATTAAATGCATCAGATAAAGATAGTGGTTGGTTAAATCAGAGCCTGATTATTAACATATCAATTTGTTTATGTAAAACATTCTAAGAAAGAGAATTGAATGCAATTAAAGAGTTAGAATGTCTGAGCTATGATTCAGAGACAAGATATTCTTTATCAAAATAATTTTCCATTTAAGTACTCCCCATTTTTTTCATAATAAAAAAGGTGAATAATAGTTCAAACAACATAAGATAAACACAAAGAAAACTAATGGGTGACCTAACGAGTGTCTAAGGTTGAGGAGGAGGAGGGAGCCTTTGAAGGATCTGAGCAAGGGCATTTTGAATGTTGAAGTTGAGTTTATCTTGCTTGTCCATCCTTGTTCTGAACAACTCTTGATCCTTTTGAATTCTTTCCAAAGTTTGTATAACAGGATCAGAAGTAGAGTTTTCAGCATCTCTCATGATTTCTTCTTGATTTTTCAAAGAAGCTTCCTTCTCAGCTTGATCTTGAGCTTCTTTATCAAGAGCTTCCTTAGCCACTCTCTCTGTTAGTTTTCTTTCAGCAGCTATCTTAGCTTCAGCTTCCTTTTTAGCCTTCAATCTCTTTTCATCTTGCTGAACAAGATAGTCTTTCGACTGAACGGAGAGATTTTGGATCTTCTGAAATTCATCTGACATCCACTGAATGAATTGACCCAGGAAGCACCCAAGGTAGAAGAGTCTTCACTAGAACATGACTCATCAGAGAGTGCCTTAAATCTCATAACAATATTGTCCTTAAAACAGAAATAACTTCATCTAGGTTATGAGGGAGAGGGCCAGAAGATTGATTCTCAAGAATTGAATGGGTTTCTTCAGCAGAATCACCCAAGTTGGTGATATCATGATTTTTAAATTTTGATTTTTGTGAAGAAGGTTCAGGATGTTCTTAAATGGTTTCTAGGATTATCTGTGGAGAGGTTAATGGTGAGGAGATAGTTGTACAAATATGACAGGGGTTAGTTTGGAAATGGCATAAATTGGTTTAGTTGAAGTGAATTGGAGTATTTTTGGTGGAAGTTATGTAAAGGGTGAAATCATTTGAGTGTTTGTTTCAGAAATAAAGATAGGTGTGGTGGTGGAAATGGTTGAAAATGTTGGTGGTGATAAAGGTAGTGTTGTTGGTGGTGGAAGAGATGAATATGTATTTCTGTTATTAATAACAGAAGTTGTTACAGAAGAATCTAAAGATGTCAAAGAAAAATACTTTGTGCTGGTTTCTCCCAATCTTTTCTACTTCTTTGCAATATTTTCTTGAGGAGATTTGTTGAGGGTTCTTTTCTTTGTCATATGATCAGGGGGTTTTTTGGTAGATCTTCAATCCTGAATCCAGATAGATCATATCCTTCAGCTTCTCTCATTTTTTCGTATTGCATTATAGCCTCTGGATTATCAAGCTGAGTGAACAGAGGAAAATCGTCGATAATCATTCTTCTGGACTTCAAACTTTCCCAGTTGGTAACCATATTTGGTTTAATCCTAATTGTATTGATGATCTACATTCTCTTCATATTTTTACCATTTAGAGGTGTTCCAGTAATAATTTCCAGATCTTCTGATAAATTCAAGGTGGCTAGATGATCAATCATTTCACTTTCAATAAGAATATCTGAGATTAGTCTTCCAAGAGGAACGCAATTTCTAGGCTTCTTTGAATCATTTCTAGTCTCTTTTATGGAATTCTGAGATATTTGAATAAAATGGAAGGAAGGCATATCTTTTCACCCTTCATCAGATAATACAACATGTATTTTTGGTCGGTATTGATGAAGTCAGATGAACCTCTAGCAGGTCTATGGTATATGCAACCCAAAATGATTTTGAGCTAGACTCTAAGTTCCTTAGATAAATCCTGACTCTTGAAGAGAGGTTTACCGTTAGTTGATTGAGTGAAATTTGCTGGGTTTACCACTTCAGATAAAAATCTTGATTTGGATATCATCTTATAGATAAGTTTTCCATCGGAGTTCTCCATTCCAAGTAAGGTGGCTATGGATTTCTCAATAATGATGAATTTGTTTCCCAAAACATATGATACTATGAAGTGTTCATCAGCATTAGTGAATCTCCAAAATTCCTTGATAAGTTTAGGAAATATGGGGCCGTAGAGACGATCAAAGTATGTTCTCCAACCTTGAGCATTGAGTTCTTTAAACAAGTCTAGTCCATTTTCAAATAATTTATTGAAATCAACTAACCATTCACATAGAACGTCTAGTTCTGAAATAGGATAAGAGAGATGAATGTGTGGCGAATGATCTACAATGTGAAATCAACAGATTTTTGAAGTGATTGATGTTGCAACATTGAACCAGTTTGAGCAGTTGTCATCGGCGCCATTGCAGATGATTCTGCAAGTTGATGTTATTGAGAAAATTCAAAAACATTTTGTTATTGGGGATCCATTGAAGACGATGATGGAGTTTTTCTCGGAGCATAAAGGGTTTTAGGGTTTCTAACAAAAAGTGTGGGAAGTGAAAGAGTAGCGTAATGCGTGATAGTGAAAATGTGAGTATTTATAAAAGATTCTAGATTATGAAAAGGTGGAAGTGATAGGAAATAATTACTTGAATCTAGTCTCACGAAATCACAACACTCGAGGTGTCTCTTCAACAGTAAGATATGATTTGATTTTGGATAAGTGTTACAAGAAAATTATAGTCGTTTGTTCAAAAATTAACACGTTTGATGTTCCCAAGGTCAAGAATACCAAGAGGTATCTGACTAGACAAGTTTCTAACTAAGACATCTTCTAACTTATAAAAGTATCGTCAATTAGAAGGTTATTAAATAAAAGAGAAATAATATGCTTAATCTTCAGAGTCTTATCTCAAATGTTCAAGTTACCTGACACATTAAAAAAATTCATCTACTCATTATGAATAAGGTTTTATAAATAGATTTTCCAGAATGAATACAAATCTATCCTCAACAAAGGGTTTTGTGAAAATATCAACCCACTGGTGATCTGTATCCACAAATTTTAATTGAAAAACACCCTTCTGAACATAGTCACGTAAAAAGTGATGTTTTATTTCAATATGTTTATCCCTAGAATGCATGATAGAATTTTTGGATAAGCATATAGCAGAAGTATTATCACATAAGATAGGAATGTTACTCCCATATATCTTAAAATCTTATAGTTGATTTTTCATCCAGAGTATCTGAGTGCTGCACAATGATGTTGAGATACATTCTGCCTCTGCAATAGATAGTGCAATAGTTGATTGTCTTTTACTAGCCCAGGAGACGAGGTTGTTACCCAAAAACTGACAGTTTCTAGAAGTACTTTTTCTTTCTATTTTGTCTCCAGCATAATCTGTATCACAATAACTAGAAAGCTTGTACTCTGATATTTTCTTATACATCAATCCAAGGTTAGTTATTCCTTTTAGATACCTTAGGATCCTCTTAACAGTTGTTAAGTGAGTTTCCCTTGGATCTAATTTGAAATGAGCACAGAGACAAACACTGAACAAAATATCTAGACGAGAAGTAGTTAGATACAGAAGAAGCCTATCATACCACGATAGAGCTTCTGACAAACCTTTTTACTTACTTCTTCTTTCTCCAGAATACGTGTGTTGTACCCCAAATTTTAACCCCTAGATTCCATCATCATTCTAAGAGCATCATCATTGTTTATCTAACCTTAACCTCTTTCAAGTTTGTCTTTGTCAAGATGCAGATGAATTAGGATTCCACACAGTTAGGAATCGGGGTTTCTGTGAGGAGAACAATCAATATCTTGTATTGATTCTCCATGGATAAACTCCCTATATTATAAAAGGTACTACATTGTATCAAGTATGAATCCAATTTGAGGTTGTCACCCAAAGAAGAAGAACAGTACAGTCCAGGATCCCCGATTAGGGTTTCTAATCAGAAAAGTCAACTGTAGTTTGACTTTTGATTTAAATGGAATTTAAATGGTGTAATAATGGTCCATAAAGCTTATATGACTTAGTAAAGTCCCCTCAAGAAGTTTCAAGGCCTCAGGGAACCCAGAATACCAACAGTCGATTCAGAAGTTTTCGATCGTTCGGTTCGTCTGACTGAAAAGTTAACTCATTAACCAACAGGGTTTTGACCCAAAATTGAAGCCAATTATTTTACCAATGTCATGTCATATCTAATCATGAATTTTTGTTACCATTGGATCAAGAATTGAGAAGAAATCAAAAAGTCAGGAAATTAGGATTTTGAAAAGGGCAAGACCATAACTTCCTAACCACACATCCAAATGGAGTGGTTCAAAGCTTGTTGGAAAGGTCTTGAGAATTCCTACAAAAGTCCCAAAGTGACCTATGTTCAAGAAATGAATAGATTTTGAGTTATGATCCAAAACAAGGCAAAAGGGGAAAAACACTTGGAGAAACTTCATGTTTTTGGCACTTTTAAGTCATGTTTGCAGTCAACTTCAAGAGGATTTTTGACCTAGCTCCACTTGGAATTTGAATTTGTGTAAAACATGAAAGTTGTAGATAATGTTGAGGGATTTCCAAAAAGTACAAGAACTCCTCCATAGCATTTGTGATCTAGGAGATTCGAAGGCGGGAAGTTGGGGGTCCAAAAGCTTGAAATGCAAGACTTTAACTTATCATGACCTGCTACAAAACCATCTCTTGGCTGTCAATCTGATTGGTTCAAGTTAATTAGTGACTAGATAGACCATAAACAAGGTGTTACACAAAAAATTCAAGGATTACACAAGGGTTTAAGGGTGGAACCAAGGAAAACTTCCATTTATGGCATAAAGTGCTCCATACCATTTTGATAAAGCAACTCTTCCCCCAAAATCTGTCTTGAGCCACTCCCTTACCTCCTTACATACTCCAAAGTCTCTCTCAATACCAGAAGTATATATTGAAACCATCAAGCCTTGTACTTGATCCCATATATCAAGGAAAATCATCATGACTTGTAAGTTGGTTTTCAATTGTCTTAGTTAGCAAGAGACTTCAAATTGGATTAAACCCTTGCTCTCTACTCTCCCTATAAATAGAGCACCCTCTATGCATCAAACACACACCAGAACAAGCATTATTTCAAGCAAAAACAAGCCTCTCATTTCTGTTTTCCATTTCCTTCCTAGCTAAGAAATCTCTAAGAAACATCAAAATCTGCCTAGGGCAGAATCCTCTCCAAAACCATTTTCACCCTTTGAAACTCTCTAAAAACACCTATAACAACCCACAAATGATGTAATAAAGCTTGGCCAACCATTACTTCCACCAGAAATATTGTCTTTCCAAAAGTCAACCCTCAACCAAAGAACTTTGACTTCCTGCACTAATCAAGAAAACCCTCTGCTCAGACCTGTTCCATCCGTTATAACACTTCAAACACCTAAATTGTGAGGTGTATTCACTGTCCAAACCATCATAGTTCAACTGTACCACCATTTTCAGATCTGTCACAAGAACTCACTTGTTGCTTCTTGCTTAAGCAATCCTGTTTGCACAAAAGCTTGCTTGGGAGGAACTTGAATCTTCTAAATATTACTGTGGAGGTATAGAGAAGCTATTCAACTGATTCATACTCAAACAAGAGCTTTGCACAAAGAGATTTCTAGGAGGTCTTCAAGAGGTAAGTCATCTTGGTCCATTTACATTTTTTATGCAACATGTTTATCTTTGAAGTGCATTAGCTGAGCATTACTTAGAATCTTTTGTAAATCATGATTGAACTTTGGTAGACAATTATTCTCATAGTTTGTAAACTATTATGTGGTTGTGAACATGATATTGTGCCTTATTTGATTTCATTCCATGAGCCATTTGGGTGATTCCACTTAAGATCAGTTTGTGCTGATGTTTGTACTCATTTACATCTCATTTTGAATATGTATGAACTTTGTGTGATGAAAAACTGTTGTGCATGAGAAACATTTTGTTTATGCACTTTGAGATAGTGTTGAAGTTTTCACTTGTATGAGCAAGTCATGTTTCTGTTAAGACCAATGTTGGAGTGATCCATAAACCTCACTCGTATGTTGTTTAATTTGTGCGAATCCCATTTGATTGATGGACCAATACCTATTGCAAGCTGTCATGGTTTCCTTTGCTTCACAATATGATTCTATTGAATTTCCATATGCCACTTAGGGTTCTGGCTTAGATATGATTGAAAAATGCTTTTGAACAACTGGTACATGATGATTAGATTGTGTTTGGACCCTCTTTCTAGTCATAGCAAGTTTGAGTAAGTCTTTGAGTTTGAAAATGCATTTTCACATTAGATTTACATTTACCTTTGAATTTCAAAATGTAGCTATTTTCTGAAGAAATTAAAAATGCCATTGTGTTCCTTATTCAATTTCAATCAAATTAAACTAAAATTTTGTTAAATTCCATTAAGATTTGAGTGAGTTTGATGGTTCACGTTTTTGAGCATCTTGCTTGGTTTGGCCTAATTTCTGCCCAAAAATCTTAAGTTTTAAGGGTTATGATTTTATGGGGTGGTTTGATACATTGGATGTATCACCACCCCAGTGGTTAATACTTACACGCTTTATACACTCTTTGCCTTGCCCACACGAGTTCGATCCTAGCTCGGGACAACTTTTTTGCATTTTTATGATTTTCATGTGTTTTAACATATCTTGATTCTCTCTCTCCTTGTGTTGTCACACGCGCGCCATAGATGGTATGGTATTGTTTTAAACATGTGAACTAAAGGGCGTGTGTTCAACCCTTGTGGAGAACATTTCATTATTTTTACCATTTTTTCTTTTCATTTTTCTTCATAACTTAAAATCATCATAACTTGTTCATTTTTCAACATTTTTGCACCCTTCTTTTTGAAAATTGTTATTCATCATGTCTATTTTCAAATATTGAGTGAAGAATTCAAGTATGCTTATCCTAGAAATACTTCAACTCACTTGGAAATCATGTGTTTTCTTGGGGTTTTTACCTTAATGATTTTGAAACTTTTCTCAACTATCAATTTGATTTACCTTGTAAGATTGATTCTGTTTGACTCATATGTGTTTGTTAACATGCTTGAATGATCAAGTTTGCTTGATCCAAAGTCTTACCATGTTTAATCCTTGATTTTGTGAATGCATCTATTGAAGACCACACTTTGAACTTTGTTTGTAAACAATACCATACTTCTTGATGTTGTAACCTCTTGAAAGTGTTCATTATGTATATCTCTATTTGTTTATGTGTCTTGTTAGAACCATAACATGTTAGGGCTTGCTTTGTCTTGTTTGTGACCACAAAACCTGTATGTTTTTCCCCATGAAACCTTGAACTTTTACTTGATTTGTTGTAACATTTCTTGTATGCTTGCTTGCTTGATTCTCATCAATGCATGATTGTTGGTCTTATGTTGTCACATTTGATTCCCCTTGATCCCTATAACATGCTTTCCTCAAGTTGTAACTTGCCTGCCTTTAAACTCATGTTCTGTTGTTTTTCCTTGATGGTTATTACCTCATTACTCTTTATCTTTGTTAAGATGTTTTTACCTTATGTGTCTGGTCTTGTAAGAACCTCTATCATCTTCTTTTAGATATTGTAATATCTTTGTTTAGTGATGGTTGTAACCATTTGACTTGATTGTAATCTTTGCTTGATGTTACTACATGCTTGCATATCTTTTCTTGGTTGTTACAATGCTCTGTCATATGTTCATCATGTTTGAATGAATGCTTATGTATGTTTTTTTTAAACTTTGTTAAGTTATTCCTCCAAGTGATGGAACTTGTTAGTTCTCATCCAGTTGTCTCATCTTTTTCCCATTCCAAAGGAAAGTCTCTCTATTGACCCTTGGGTCATAGATAGCTCATTACCCTCCCTTTGACTTTGTTAAGTCATTTTGAACCATAACTTAGTTAAGTTAGAACCCATATCCATTAGACCTTGCTTTTAGTCTAAAAAGACCTACCCCTTGTTAGGAGTACCCTTCAATTAGAACTTTAAGATAGAGACAAACTCTATGTAAGAATCATTATCATGATTACTTACTCCCCTCTTGACTTTTGTGAAAGTCAATTCCTTTGAGTGTACAACTTAGAATAAAGAGTTTTGTTAAACTCTACACAAGCATTGTTATGTTTGTTCCCTTTTGAACTTTGATCATAATCAAGTGTTCATTTATCCCTAGTGAGGTGAACTATGACTGCTCTGAGTCTATCCTAGTTAGGATACGTAGGCAGAAGATGTGATATCTTTGCGAGCAAACTTAGAAACTACCCTTAGGTCTTTACCTACAAAAACCTTATACCCTAATCCCAAACCATAGAAAAATCTTAGCAAACTTAGCATACAAACATACAAAAGGTTCCTGTAGAGTACTACAGATGTTTAGGATGTGAAATACCTACCCTAGGCATAACCAACCCCCGATCCTCGATCTCTTAACTTTGTTGTTACACCGAGCAAAAGGTTTTTCTTTCTTTTAACCTTTCCTTTGGATAAATCAAAGTCCGATTGTGGATTTAATGAATTAAGATTCAAGTTAATCAATAGCTTGACATCACGATTCTCACCGCAACAGCGTGTAGGATGCATATGTGTCTTTGTTGGTTTACTATCTGACATATTGAACTTCTTCAGAAGTTCTCTTGCATACTTGCTCTGATGAATGTACGTTCCTTATAAACGTTAATCAATCTAAATTCCCAGAAAGAATTTGAGTTTTTCCATCAGACTCATTTCAAATTCAGTCTGCATTAACTTAGAAAATTCCTTGCACAAGGAAGTATTAGCATAACCAAATATAATATCATCAACATAAATTTGCACAACCAGAATGTCATTTTTAAAGGTTTTGCAAAAGAGTGTTGTATCCAATTTTCCTCTAGTAAAGTCATTTTACAAAAGAAAGTTACTTAGCCTTTCATACCAAGCTCTGGGAGCCTGTTTTAGACCATATAATTTTTTTATTTAAGTTTGAAAACAAAATCCGGGTTTTCAGAACTTTCAAAACCAGGAGGTTGGTTTACATACACTTCTTTAAAAATATATCCATTTAAAAATGCATTATTTACATCGATCTGATAAAGAATGATGTTATGATTAACAGCGAAAGAAACTAATAAGCGAACATATTCTAACCTAGCAACTAGTGCAAAGGTTTCAGTATAGTCTATCCCTTCTTGTTGACTATAACCTTGTGCTACCAATCGTGCTTTGTTTCTTACAATCTCACCTTTCTTATCAAGCTTGTTTCTGAATACCCATTTTGTTCCAATAACGTGGACACCATTAGGTTTCTAAACAAGATCCCAAACATCATTTTTGGTGAATTGATTTAGTTCTTCTTGCATGGCCAGAATCCTCTCATTCTCTTGGATAGCTTCATCAATTGTTGTTGGCTTTATTAAAGACACTAAACCCAAAAGAGTTTCCTCAAAAGGTTTGAATGATGAACGAGTTTTGACTGGATCAGCTTTGTCACCCAAAATCAATTCTTCAAAATGAGATGTCCTTAGTTTATTTTTCTTCTGATGAGTTGGACTATTTGCTGTTTCTGGTGAGACTGTATCTGATTATGTAGTTTCTGCATCTTTTTCTTCTTCATTAGAATCTTCTTCTTTAGATTCTGATAAGGTAATCTTAAGATCTGTAAACTTTTCAACTAACTTTGACTTTTCAGGGTCAAGCTTATCATCAAATCTGACATGAATTGATTCTTCAACAATTCGTTTTTTTGTGTTATAGATTCTATAGCCTTTAGAGCGTTCAGAGTATCCTAACAATAAACACTTTTGAGCTTTGGAGTCAAACTTGCCAAGACTCTCTTTAGTGTTCAACATAAAACATATACAACCAAAAGGATGAAAATATGAAATGTTGGGTTTTCTATTCTTCCATAGTTCATATGGAGTCTTACCCAGAATAGGTCTAATAGAAATCTTGTTCTGAATATAACATGATGTATTTACTGCCTCTGCCCAGAAATGCTTAGCCATGTCAGTTTCTTGGATCATGGTACACGCCATTTCTTGCAAAGTCCTATTCTTCCTTTCCATTACTCCATTCTGTTGTAGAGTTCTGGGATAGGATAAATCATGGGAAATGCCATGGGAATAAAAAAAGATTCTCAAAGTATCTGTTCTCAAATTCTCCACCTTGATCACTTCTGACTTTGACAATTTTGCAATCCTTTTCAGTTTGCACTTGTGAGCAAAAGGTTGAAAATGCAGAATGTGACTCAACCTTGTGTTTCAAGAATTTTACCCATGTCTAACGACTATAGTCATTAACAATAACTAATCCATACTTCTTTCCACTGATTGAGGCATTTTTCACTAGTCCAAACAAATCAATGTGTAGAAGTTCTGACGGTCTAGAAGTAGAAACAACATTTTTCGCTTTGAAGGAAGTTTTAGAGAACTTTCCTTTCTGACATGCTTCACAAAGAGCGTTTAAAGAAAACTTCAGATCTGGTAAGCCCCTGACTAATTCAAGCTTATTTAGCTGAGAAATATTTCTCACGCTAACATGGCCCAAACGTCTATGCCATAACCATTTCTCCTTATTAACAAACATTAAGAATTTGACATTCTGTTCCTTAAGATCAGAAAGTATAATCTTGTAAATATTCTCTTTCCTCTTTCCATTAAAAAGGATTGAGCCATCCTTCTGACTAATAGCCTTACAGGAATTTTAATTAAAAATGATATCATAATCATTGTCACTAAGTTGGCTAATAGACAATAAGTTATGGATCAAACTATCAACTAAAAGAACATTAGTAATAGAAGGAAGTTTACCATTACCAAGAGTTCCAGAGCCAATGATTTTACCCTCCTGGTTTCCTCCAAAACCGACGAAGCCTCCAAGCTTAAGTTCCAGACTTTGGAACATATGCCTTCTTCCCGTCATGTGTCGCAAGCAACCACTGTCCAGGTACCATGATTGGTGTTTCAACTGAGTTGCTAAGGATATCTGCAACATAGATAATCTTATCCTTAGGTACCCACTTTCTGGGTCCTCTCTTGTTAGTTTTCCTAGAGTATTTAATAGCATTGGGCTTATGTGCAACAGGATAATCAAGTAGAATTTATGCATGATATTAGGATTTAGAAATAGATTTTTGTGTCTGTGAAGGTGCTTTTACAAGCTCAGAACAATCAAGCTCAGTGCCAGGGGAAAAATGATCATAGAGAGGTTTTGGTTTTACAGGTTGACTTCCGTCATATTCAAATTATTTTGTACACCCCAAATATTTCTTACCATTTCTGCTAACCCCATAGATCATGGAAGAAATCTTACTTCTATCTATGCTTTTATCCAGAAAGTTCTAGAATGCTCTATCATACTTATTAACATAACAAGTATCAGAGACATTTGAGACTAATCCTTCTTCCAGTTTAGAAACTTTATTTTTTAAGGCACGGTTACTATTTTTTAAAGAAAATTTTTTTTCATTCAAAGAAGAATTATTTTGTTCAAGCTTATCTCTGGCTTCAGAAGTAATTACATGAGATTTTTTTAAGATCCTTGTATTTACTTTGAAGAGCTTGATATTTTTCTAGCATTTCTGAAAGACAAGACTCTAATTCACAACGAGAGAGTTTAGATAATAACTCTGAGTCTGATTCTGATTCTGATAGAGTTTTGTCTTCTGGTTCTTCAGAGACCTCATCGTTAACTGTTGTTGCCACTAGTGCAACATTTGCCTGTTCTTCATCAGGTTCTTCTTCTTCAGAATCAGAGTCGTCCTAAGTTGCCATGAGTCCCTTCTTGACTTTGGTGAAGTTCTTCTTTGGCTACTTGTCTTTAAGGTTTGGATAACCATTCTTGTAATGACCTGGCTCATTACACTCATAGCATATGACTTCTTTTCCAGAGCTCTGCTTCTTCTGTCCAGATGATGAGTTAGCACGACTTTTGTTTCTTCTTAATCCTCTGAACTTTCCTTGCCTATGTTTCCAAAGTTTGTTGACCCTTTTGGAGATAAGTGATAGCTCATCTTTTGAGTCTTCATCATAATCTTCTAATTCTTCCTCAGCTTGATAAGCCTTTTCCTTTTCAGGTTTAGACTTAAGAGCAATAGATTTATTCTTCTTCTGAGGTTCATCTTGCTCCAGATCTATCTCATGACTTCTTAAAGAACTAATAAGTTCGTCAAGACTTATACTATTCAGATCCTTGGATAGTTTGAGAGTAGTCACCATAAGTCTGCATTTCTTGGGAAGGCTTTTGGTGATCTTTTTGACATGATCAGTGGTTGAGTATCCTTTGTCCAGAACTTTAAGTCCTGCGACTAGCATTTGAAATCATGAAAACATATTCTCAACTATTTCATCACCCGCCATTCTGAATGCCTCATATTTCTGAATTAAGGTGTCGCTACCGCGAAAAACGAGGCCGGCAAAACAGAAGAGTCGCCACCTTTCGTTATTTATCCCTCAGAACGGGAAAGGAAACGATCGGGAAAAACCTGACGCAAAAGGTATAAGACAAGGTCATCGCAACCATTGTCTGGGTTCGGGAGTCGGTTACGCAAGGGGAAGGTATTAGCACCCCTCACGTCCATCGTACTCGATGGGATCCATGCTTGCGGGTTTGTCTACGGGTGAAAAACAATCTGCCTACAGCTGCTAAAGCTAAACGGAAAGAAATTGACTCGATAGAGCATCGCGCTCTATGCCTACGTATTCCCTCGTGCAATGGGAAAGTCAGAGTCAACGTAGTTCGGGAAACTACGGAGGAATTTGCTCGCCGAGATATTGCATCTCGTGCCTACGTACTTTCACACGGCGTGAAAGATCAGAGCTTACGTAGTTCGGGCTAACTACGGCTAAACAGGGTATTCTCGATCACACAGGGGTGAGAGAAAGGATTGACGATACTAGCGTACGCATTCTAGCAGTTAAGTGTATGCTGCTCGCTCGACGGAGACTTAGGTGTTACCTGTTTGCGGTAGAACGGATGTAGTATGTCGGTTTCTGAAGGTACATGGACCTACGGGACTTAGAGCTAAGGTCTGGTCTAAATTACGCTAGGGCAAGAGAAAGGGAACATCAGTCGTTAGCGGGAAAGTCTCGATCGCATGGCAGCGAGAGAACAAAGATGTCAGTTGGTAGTGTGCTCGCTAGGATGTCGCATCCTATGCCTACATATTCTCGTCTGGTATGAGAAATCAGAGCAGCTGTAGTTCAGCTAACTACAGCAAAGGGGAAAAGGGAGCTCGCTAGGATATCGCATCCTATGCCTACGTACTCTCGTCTGGTACGAGAGATCAGAGCAAACGTAGTTCGGCGCTACAGGAAAGAAAGTCTCGATTGCACAGGGGCAAGAGAAGGGGTCTCAATCTCCTTAACGCGAGAGAAAAGGGTTTCGATCGCACGGGGGCGAGAACAAAGAGGAAGCAGGCCTAACACGCCTAAACAGGAAGGAACTCGGGACACACACGCAAGAACCTAATACGTAGGAGCGAGTGCGTCGTATATCACCCAAAGGATATATACTAAACACTCTAAACGATCGAGGGGAGACTGCTCGATTGCTATTTCCCATGTATCTAACGCTACAGCTCATAACACTCGACGGTTGCACGAAAACTTGAATAAGAAAGATGATGTCGAACGAAGCAGCTTCGTTGGCTCTTGACATGCGCGCAAGCTCCATTCCAATCTTCTCCTCTCTGGATCCTTGATGAGGACGCTCGAATCAGGACCAATGTAACGCTTAGACCGTCATGATTTGACTTATACGATAAATCAAACTCTAAGAGGTAGCGTATTGATATCCGTGTCAAAGACAAGATAGAGAAATGATATCGAAAATCATTCTCCAATTGAATCATGTCACACGGCCAGGCAAAAATAAAATCAGAGATAAAATCGAATAGAAGAAGAGGAAACGAGGAGAGAAATCCAGTAACAAATGAAAATAATATCCTACTCCTAAATTACGGCAATTAATTTCTACTAGAAAATACTCTAAAGCAAAATCTAAAGAAAATGCGTAATAGAAAATAGCATATAAAATCTATCTAACTCTAATAATATCCTATAAGAAAATAGAATGAAAGTTCTATACTATGCAATATTCTATAATATTCTAAAAACACTAGAATATAAATTCTATATTAAAATCTCTATAATATCCTATAAGAAAATAGAATGAAAGTTCTATACTATGCAATATTCTATAATATTCTAAAAACAATAGAATATAAATTCTATCTTAAAATCTCTATAATATCCTATAAGAAAATAGAATGAAAGTTCTATACTATGCAATATTCTATAATATTCTAAAAACAATAGAATATAAATTCTATATTAAAATCTATAGTAATATGCATAATATTCTAAAACTATAAACTATAATCCCTAAAAGAAAATAGAAAAAATAAAACTACAATTATTACAATCAAAGGTCCAATACAAGAGAAATTAAAAAATGTAAAGGGGGGTACATCCTGAAAACTGGGGTGTAAGGCAGTAAAAAGCACACTGGGCCCAGCCCACAATACATCCAGAAAAAATAAAATAAAAAAATAAATGGGACTAAAGGGAACAGGGGGGGGGGGGTAAACATGGAAATGGGGAATGCAGCCTGAAATCCGTTGGGCCTATTGCTTCAGCCCATCCTCAGAAACAAAGCAGAAACAAGGGGGGTGTAGCATGGAAACAAAAGGTGTAATAGCCAGTAAAAATGTTGTTATTGGGCCCAACCCATCCGTAACAAAATTAGTAAGGAAAGGGGTGTGTGTTTGGGAATTGGATGGTGCAGCAAACAACATTGAAACAATTGGGCCCAAGGCCCAACGTCTCAATTCCACGAGACTCTTCCTCGCCTTCTCCCAATCCCCATCAGAAACCCTAATCTCTTCTTCCTCTCACCTCAGTCGTCACCCTCAACCAACCTCCTTCTCCGTTCTCACCATCCGTTATTCAACAACACCTCACCTCCTTAACTCTCCGCATCTCACTTCGTTTCCATCTCAATACCTCACAAACTGCAAATCTTGAAAAAAAAACCAAACGATGAAAACCTGGTGAAGAAACAATGAAGCTGGTGACGCGATGGAGGTTCTTGTTCGTGGTTCTCTGAAGATTTGACGGGAGCGTTGGAGTTTTGATCTGATGTTGATGGAAGATCTTGAATGAGTCTTGCAGAAGGTTGTTCGTAGATCTGAAGTTCGCGGGTTGAACTTTTTGGAGACGAAGTTTTCTGGAAAGGATGAACGCCGGATAAACTGGGATGAAGTCTGGAAGATCTTCGCGTATGAATTTGGAGGAGCTCAGTTCTTGGTGATGTTCAAAGATCTGAGAAAAAACCAATCGAAAGTGATGAAGTATCTTGAGTTAGACAATGATTCTGGAAAAAACAGTTACGATCTGATGATTATGAAGATTAGATGAAGAACGGTGATGAGTTGTGGACGAAGAACACTATGGATGTTCTTGAGGATATCTGGAAACTTCTTGACGAATTCCTGGAAAAGGATGATGAACGAAGATGAAGTTCTTTGGGGATCTGGGAAAACTGATGAAATTTGGAGGAGATGGTGGATTGATGATGAACATTCATGGTGAAGACGATGAAGGAGATGAGTGGGATGAAGATCTGATGGTGGAGATTTGCAGTTTTCCGGTGAACACTATTGTTTTCGGCGACAGTTGCGGCGGCTGCATGGCCGGCGGTGAGGTGAGGGGGGCCGGAAAAACGTGGCAGAACGCATGTGCTGGTGATGTGTGAGCGAGACAAGTGGCACGCATGCAGTGTGGGAGAGGATGCGTGGCATGCGGACGAAGTGGAAGAGGTGGAGGCTGAGTGTGTGTTGTGTACGCGTGTGAATGAGGTGACCCCAAAGTGTGCGCGGTGGCGTGTTGTGGATGTGAGGTGGCTTAGCATGCAGAGTGGAAAATGATGTGGAAGGAAGAGAGAACGGGACGCGTGGGCCCCTTCTTATAGTGACATGTGGCAGACCTGGCTCAATGGGCCTCCATAACCGCCATCTGGCCCACACAAAGGACAACTCTGATTGCAATTAAAAATTGACAGACCCAATTAAATGGCGATTAAAACTCAACTAAATGAATTAAATGATGCATTAAAACTGGTTAACACCTAAACGAGAAAAAAATGCTAATGTTAACTGCTAATTAACTGAACATTAAATGCTAATTAACTAAACTGCTAATTAAAGCTACTCTAATTAAAAATGATTGATCCAATTAAAACTAACATTCTAATTAATATCTATAAAGAATTCTATCAATTAAATTCTAAACCCATTAAAAATAGAAAAAACTATTTAAATCTATTTAATACCTATTGTATCTAAACAAACTCACTTAATATCTAACAAGAGATTTACATCTATCAGATATCCTATTAATTTCTAAAACACATCAATTAATACCTAACAAAGGAATTAAATCAATACATTGCTAGCAAATTCAAATAATATCTATATTAACATCTAAAAAAGAGTTAGAACATATTAATTTCTACAAAAAGAAATTAATCTATTTAAAATCTATTAAAATCTATTAAAATCTATTTAATATCTACTTAAAATCTAGAAAATAAGCGAAAAAATCTAAAAATGCAATAAAGTCAATTAAATCGATTAGAAAAAGATGCGCGAATACAGCGAAATAAACGGTAAAAAACGGGCACCGAAATGTCCTCAAAAATAACAACGAGAGCTGAAAACACCGGGACGGGCACAATTTCTCAAAGTAAATCCTCGTATTCGAACTGGCCTGAAATGCCTGCAAGGTCAGGAGAGGGCTGTAATCCCGATAAAATCAATCTGACTGCAAAAATGCAATGTATGCGGTATGCAAATACAATATGCAAGATGAGTCGAAACATAAGCCAAATGCGATAATTAGTTGGTCAAATTTTGGGGTGCAACAGCTGCCCCTATTCAAACGGCTTGGACCTAAAGGGTTGAGAAGCGAACGGCTTTCAAACATTCAAAGGTAGAAGACGGTTGAATACAAAAGAAACCCAGAAATTTGCCAATCTGCAGAAATAAACTGCTAAAAATGCTTGGGGAACAAATATCCAGCAAACCGAATCCAGTTCTCACGGCAACAAACTGATCAATCATCCGATAAAGAACCTGGTTTTATCACCAGTTACCTGCGTGACGCCACAGATAACAAACCCGAAGGTCAGATTAACATGCACTTGATCCTCTCACGTCGTCTAATGATAGACAGGAAGAGAAATATACTCACATTGTCTAAAGGAAGACGAAAAGACACCATCCCGAAGGCTCACACTGTCTAATGGTAGTCAGGAGGAAAAACAATCTTGATCTCGCATCGTCTAATGATAGACGAGAGGAAAATCATAGCCAAATCTCGCATCGTCTAATGATAGACGAGAGGAAAACCATATCCAAATCTCGCATCGTCTAATGATAGACGATAGGAAAATATTTGAATCTCGCATCATCTAATGATAAACGAGACGAAAACCTTGTCCGAAGAACCACATCGTCAGTGAGAACTAGCGGAAAGGAAACCATATAAACTTCAACACCACCCATCAAATTTCAGAATCCTTTCGTCTACAGGAATTGATGAAAAGAACAATATCCTCAAAGGGGCCACATCATCAGTAAGAACCGACAGGAAGAAAAACCACCTTCAAAGACCCATGTCGTCGATAAGAATCAACAACTAGGAAAACCGAACATTCTTCAAAGAGCTTTGACGTCAATAAGAATCAACGGTCAGGACAAACCCCTCTTGAAATGTCATCTCATCCAATAAACAAAAAGAAAACCATATCTGAAAGATCGCCTTAAAACCTCACATCGTCTAAAGATAGACGGAGAGAAAATCATACCCAAATATTCACATCGCCTAACGATAGACGGAGAAAACCATACCCAAACTCACGACGTCTAAAGATAGACGGAGAAAATTTCTGCTGGGGAAATACATCGTCAATAGGATCACTGACCTTCCATTTCCTTGGAAACGGGCATACGCCAAATAAAAGCGAGAAATGTCAATATCACTGACCTTCCATTTCCTCGGAAATGGGCAAACGCTAGAAGAAAGCGAGAATATGTCAATATCACTGACCTTCCATTTCCTCGGAAATGGGAAAACGCTAGAAGAAAGCGAGAATATGTTAATATCACTGACCTTCCATTTCCTTGGAAATGGGCAAACGCTAGAAGAAAGTGAGAATATGTCAATATCACTGACCTTCCATTTCCTCGGAAATAGGCAAATGCTACAAGAAAGCGAGATATGCCTCCGAAGACTTGAACAAGCAACTCTGCGGGGAAAATATGGCAACAACTCCAAAGTCTAATTATGAAGCCATTCCCTACTGACGAACTCCAAAGTCTAATTGTGAAGCCTTTTGATGCTGACGAAACTTTCTGACAACAAACTTCAAATTCTAATCATGAAGCTACTGTAATGCTGACGTAACAACTACTCGAGGAAACTCTGTTGGGGACTTGATAACGACGACTCCAAAGTCTAATTACGAAGCCGTGTAACACTGACGTAACAGCCACTTGAGGAAAATTCTGCCGAACTTCAAAGTCAAATTATGAAGCCGCTGAACTTTTCTGAGGAATTTCTGACAACAACCTCAAGGTCTAATTATGAAGCCGTTTAACACTAAAGAACTTCAAGATTAAATTATGAAGCCGTATAAACTGATAACAACTCCAATGTCTAATTATGAAGCCATCCACTGCTGCTAACAACTTCAAAGTCTAATTATGAAGCAGTGACAACAAGTAACGATTTCAACCGTCTAATCGCTGAAATCTCCCCTTAAAAATACCAGCAACAACTTCAAAGTCAAATCATGAAGCCTTATAGCGCTGATGTAACGAACTTCAAAGTCTAATTATGAAGCCGTGCAATGCTGACGTAACAGCAATTCAAGAAAAACTCTATCTCTGTCAACACGGGTAACAATCTCCGTCAACGCGGGTAAAAATCTGAAGGTTTAATCCATGGGATCTTTTAACGCTGCCGTAACAGCAATCTAAGGAAAACTTCGCTGGGAAAGAAGGGAAACTTAACCAAGCAACTCGATAAAACACACATGATAGGACGAACTTCATCATCGCATATCTTATGCCAAATAATCTGACTATTCGGAGACCATCCTGAACAAGAATTCCAATCTCTTGCAGGGAAAAACCACATCGTCAATTGGAACTGACGGGAAGAAAACCTGCTCGGAGGTACACGTCGTCAATAGGATTTGACAGAAGGAAAAGTCTGTCATCATCAGATGATTGATGGACAAAGCGTAATCGTCGTATGATCTGAAAATCAAATAAACCAAAGAGCTGTCTGAACAAAGCTGCTGGATAAATGCCCCTGAACTGATTGCAGAGTGATTCACCTTGCCCCGGAAGGCTGATAGAAAAATGGCTTATGCTTCGGATGCATATGCGTATGTTTGAATTTCTCTATGGCGTAATGCTCCATATAAGATGGAAATGCTACGCATTTGAGGATGAAATGCAGATATGATGCAAATATGATGATATATGCAAGATGCAAATGCAGGCTCGGGCTGCTGGAGTAAAGTTGTACACAGAAGGACCATTCCAGCAAAATAAATGCTGGAAAGGTGAAGCCAACTCCGCTGCTGGAGAAACTGGACACGGAACCGCTTCAGCAAAATAAATGCTGAAGACAAAGCCAACTCCGCTGGGGATAACCAAATGTCCTAAGCATGATCGGACTTCCCTGGGGATAGCTTACACGTGCCAATGACCATTGGACTTTTGCTGGGGAAAACAGACGGAGTCTTCCTGCGTATCAATGAAAATTGGATTTTGAGACTGATACGCCAACACGGATTGGACCTCGCAGTGATTGCCAATATCCATTGGGCTTTAGGAATGGCATGCCAATATGGACTAGGCTTCCTGACGATTGCTAATAGGGATTGGACTTTAGGCTATATGTGGTGGGTCAGGTACGACTAACGCTGGACAACATCATGTCTGAATTCACGGTTTCGGGTTGGAGGGTCAAGGGATAATAACACGACTTCCCGACATTCGTCTTATACTTGAATATTCGTTGAACCTGCTTGAGTAGCTCTGAGTAGCTCTGATGACACGGAGGGGAACAATTCCTTCGCTTCTGATATGCCCCAGTCTGTAGGATCTCTGTGGGGATATTCCTCGAATGGAAATCTGAAAATCTGTACCCTGATGGTCTGACAAGAACTGCCCCAGCACTCTGAACCTCGGAGAGATGCTTCGGATCAAATACCCCTCGGGCAAGAAACAACTTCTGCGCTTTTCTCAGAGTGGCCTGCCCCTGTCTGCAATGACTTTGCCCCTGATTGGCTTATCTGTGGGGGAAATACAGTGGTTGTCCTCGAGAGATTCATCAAATCTTGACCTGACTGCTTCAGAATAACTGACTTCGGATGGCTGACATCACTAGGGATTACCTGATATAGCTTGCCCCGGTTCATGGAATATTCAGGTGTTCTGCATTCGATCCTGATCAGAATTTCCACTATAGGGGACTTTCCTACTGTCAAGCGCTTACTCACAGGTAAAACAAGTTGTTCTGCATAAAAGATATATTAATGCAATGCATATGACAGTTTTGACATCCAATCTGTTCACTGGAAAAAGAAAACAATTTATGGCATATAATGCACAAAACATTTATCAGAATATTAACATCAGCACCAACATGGTAAGAAGAACCCCTTTTAGGAGTCAGTTTTGACGCGATCTTTACCGAAGTATGCCTTCGAAACAAACCTGCTTCAATTAGGACTTTTTTTGGTTGTAACGTGGCCAGGTTCACGGTTTTGAAGAAAAGGATAAAGGCTCAAACTTTATTTTCATCCACCTGTTCTCCGTGATGTTCTCCAATCCTACGTTTAGCTAATTCGACCTTAGCGCTCTCTTCTTAGAGGTTGACAGATAGGAGTGATAATTCGAGAAACCATGAGTTTTTGGAGTGTCAGCCACTCACATTCGTCTTTGCCACTTGGGGTCACACGAGTTGTATTTCGTTTGAGGATTTTTCTTTTGTAATCCTTTTCATTTTTTCGGTTTTTCGCTCTCCCTAATTTTTTCCTGGACTGACTCTTTTTGAGTTTCTTCGATTTTAAAGTCCAGTGGGATGCCCTAATTTTTGCCTAAGTCATTTGTTTTCAAGTTTTTGACTTAGCGGGCTTTTGATTCTTTTCTTTTTCGAACAAGTCGTGTGACACTAGTTGTCTGACTATTTGGGGAATAATGTGACCGTCTCACTCTTGACGTTTAACCATTGTGGTTTTTTAGGCACGACCTCTAGAGGTGTGATGGATCCTCGAACAGACACTCCTTTCTGCAATTTGGACGCTTGGTCAAATTAGCTAACACCTACCCTGCCCCAGGTTAAGATTGAGGGTTTTTTCGTCTTCCGAAAAAAACTTCTTCTACTAGGCTCAAAGGGGTTGACAAGGGATTATCTTCCTTATATCTCCGGTGTTTAGGGATTCGAAACAATGCCTGTACATCATCAGCAGGTTTTATTTTCAAAAGCATACAATCGAAAGCTTACGCATCTTTAACTTCGTCATCCTCCCCGGATTCCGCTTAACCAAGCGTTGGATATCTGTAAAAAACAATGCGTGAACACGAATGGGTTAAATCAAAACATGCATATTCATTTCATTATCCATATCAATTGAAAACAATACAAGTTTTATGAATGCAATTTGCATTTTAACAGAAAAGAAACTACAAATGCAAAGAAATGACATGATAAAACACAGATTGCCAGTTTCTGGGAACCGGGCTTTTCGAACTTAATTTGCTGCTGAGCCAACCATCTTCAGAATTGATCGTCGAAGTCATCCTGATACTCTTTTGAACATCTGCTTTCAGTGAACTCTCCCGTAACCTGAACTGATTCACTCACTTGGCTGGATGAAGGAAGGTCGACACCCTGAGGCGTGATAGATATCTTGTTGGAATCCAGCAAGGTCTGAATTTGGCTTCGAAGCACTTTACAGTCATCTGTTGAGTGCCCCTATGCCCCAACATGGTACTCATAGCGAGCGTTGGCATCAAAACCTGGAGGGTAAGGCGGGATCATTGGATTAGTCTCTTTCGGCACTATCATCCCACCTTTGACCAAATCCGACAACAACTGACTGTACGACACCGGTAGCTGAGTAAACTGCCTTTCAGGTTTCCTTGGTCTTCGTCGGGCGTGCTGACGCAGCTGACAACGATATGACTATTGACTCTGGAGGGTACCCGATATCTGACATACAGACCCAACAGGTTGCTGGCTCTGAGCATTCAAAGTGTCTGGATACTGAAATCCGAGGTACGGGAGATTCTGGGACGACATCACTTTCTTTCTCCCATTCTTCTTGAGAACTGACAATTGATTCATCTTCATAAGCTGCAGTATAAGGAATATCTTGAATCTTTCTGCTCTTGATTCCGCTCTCAACACGCAAGATGAGTCGAAACATAAGCCAAATGCGACAATTGGTTGGTCAAATTTTGGGGTGCAACATAAGGCAAGCGCATTTGTCTCCTTAACTTGAGCATTTCCTTCACGAGTCATTCTTAGAGAATGAAAAATAGACTTGGTAGTATTTCTGTTTGTTATCTTCTCATACTCAGTATAAGAGATAGCATTCAGCAGTATAGTTCTTGCCCTGTGATGATTCTTATAATCTTTCTTTTGTTGGTTGGTCATTTCACTTCTTGATACTTTTACTCCTTCAACATCAACTGGGTGAGTATACCCTTCAACTACGAGATCCTAAAGATCTACATCATAACCAAGAAAGAAACTTTCAATTCTATCTTTCAAGTATTTAAACTTTTCACCATCAAAGACTGGTGGTTTGACACTGTAATGATCTTTATCGTCTTAAATAGGATTAACATTTGCTGTAGCCATGATATCTCACACAAATACTGGATCGGTACTGAACATGGTGAAGTGTTGATAAAACATTTTATCACAATCAGAACCGGAGCTCTGATGCCAATTGAAGGTGTGAGAAAAACACAACAAAGGGGGGGTTTGAATTGGGTTTTCAAAAATGAAAGCTTTTTATGAAACTCAAACAAAGATCACAAATAGACTAATCAAGAAAGAAAGACACATGATATAACCTAGTTCACTTGAAAACTATCAAGCTAATCTAGTCCACCTGCCAAGGTGATTTTTCCTTATACACAAGGACTTAATCCGCTATAATCAACAAATTACAATGCACTAGCAACCGCTGGTGACTAACAACACAGACAATTGTATCTTCTTAAGGATTCCGACCCAACTGATCCCTTAAGGAATTACAATCTGTAAGAACAGAGTGTGCCTAAGAGGGGGGGGGGGGGGGGGGTGAATTAGGACTTTTGAAATTTCTCCGGTTTTTATATGGTTCTTGGAAATATACTGGATGGTGTTCTTGGTTATGGGAAGCAGTAAATCAACAGAAAGAAAAAAGACACAGGATTTATAGTGGTTCCCCTCACAATCCGAGAGTACTCCACTCCCCTTTCAACATGAAAGAGAATTTTCACTATTGTTTAAAACAGTACAACCTATCACACCATCAACCGGTGAGGCCTACTATCAAACAATAAAACTCACAAGTGTACAAGAACAATCCTCTTGTAAACACTCACCCTTGTGTCCAACAATGGTTAACCGGTTAACCCATATGGTTAATCGGTTAACACTGCTAATTTTCAGAAAAAAGCTTTTTAAAATTAATGTTATACCATTTTTAAAGTTTCAAAAACATGTGTATGTATTATGCAAAAAAGATTGATGTTTTTGAACACTTGTATATCAAAATTAAAAAGGTGGATTTGATATACCAGTAATGCAGGCAAGTCTGGAAGAATCAGTTCCATATAGCTTGACTTGAAAGATAGCTTGACTTGATCTTGATGACTTTGAACAGCTTGTCTTTTTGCAATCAAGAGATATTAACTTTGAGTAGCATTGACATCACCAAAACTTGAGACTGAAGCATGCTTCTACATTCTCCCCCTTTTTGATGATGGCAATCAAAAAATGTTGTGCGATATCTCTTGGTTCTTGATCTGGTTCTCCCCCTATGTCTAGCACTCCCCCTATCTTAACAGAGGACAAAAAATCTGCACACAGAGAGATATTAACAGAACCAAGCTCTTCTCCCCCTTTGACATCAGCAAAAAGGAAGAGCTTTCAAAGAAACCACAAGATAGCAACAAATAGTAATAAGCACATGCAAAGCCAAGTAAACACAAAGCACAAACATAGTACATATAAAATGCAGCAAATAGAAATTGTACTGGTTACAATAAAACATAGTTCAAATGAAAGCATAAAAACTTATAACTAGAAAGCAAAGCAATAAAAACAACAGCAGCAGCATATTCTCTAAAAATCCTCATCCGCCATATCCTCCTCCTCTTCTTCCTCTTCATTTTCTTCATCAGATACAACAGGGCTGTCAGGGTTGGTATGGTGAGAAGACAGGACAAGGTTCCGGAGGGAAGCAATGGCCCGGGAGGTTTCTCTATGCTGAGTCATGATAGTTTGGTAAAGGAACTCGTTGGTGATGCCTCCTGCAGGTACGGGAAAGGCCTGGTTAGCATTGGCTCCTTCTTCTGAGTACTTGTAAGTACCGTCATTATCCTTAAAAATTCCAGTATTCTTGACAATTGTAATCTCGTTGATCTCATTGGTGGTTGATTTCATCTTGATGGTTGGTTCACGGTTAAGATCCAAAGTAGTCAATTCCAAAATTCTTGATATCAGCCGTGCATAAGGAAGACGGGTCGACAGAGATAGTTGTTGTTGAAGGTGATACATGATGGTCAGAATCCAATTGACACGAATCTTGTTCTTGATGGCGAAAAGAAGTTGCATTTCCAGATCATTAATTTGTGCATGATTCGAATCCTTGGGAATCAGCACATAGCAGATTATATAGTGAAGCATCCGATCAGAGACGGTAAGATTCTTTGCATATCACAACAGACGAGCAGTACGTTGGTTGGCGATAATCATCTCCTTTGGAAATCTGCAGATCTGATAATAGAACTCCATCTTGTCGTAGTTGGACCACGGCCCTTCCACGTGGTTAACTCCCTTTCTCAGAAAATATCCAGATGATGGTATGTTCAGCATTGCAGCAACATCAGACAGATTTTCTTCAACAACACAGTCTCTAACAATTGTTTTCATAATATGCTCATCATTTGCATTTAGAAACACAGACAGTTTATGCAAAAAGGATTTGACAAGATCCGGGTAGCAGTTTCCAGAATCAGACACAAATTTATCGATCCTCTGATATTTGAGTAAAGCAGGAAAATCAAAAGATGATGCAGGAAAAGCCTTAAGATTCACATACTTTACCGGAAGGATAGACCGAACTCGGACTTTGAAATCCATTCTGCGCTTCTTGGTTGTTTCCATAGGAATATCTTCATCAGATGCAGAGTGATGTTCTGGAAGTTTTCCCTTGCCGCGGTTTGATGCTGAAGCCATGGATGGAGGTTTGAGAGGTTGTGGGTTCTGAGGAAGTTAGGGTTTGAGAAGTTGTGGGGAGTTTTTCCAACTTTTAAGAGTGGGAGGGAGAAGTTAGGATTTTAAGAGGGAATGTGGATTTTGGATATGGATGTGGATATTTAAGAGAATATGGACCACACAAAATATATAAAGAAAAAATATAAAATTTCCAAAAATTAATTTAATTTTCGTTTCTGATTTTTTTGAAAAATTAACAGTGTTAATCGGTTAACCATATAGGTTAATCGGTTAACACATTAAAAAATTTAATCAGAATTGAAAGTTCAACAGTGTTAATCGGTTAACCCATATGGTTAATCGATTAACATGCTCGAATTTTTGAAAAATACATAAAAACAGAATGCATACACATGAAAACATATCACAATTAATGCATACATAAAATAGAGACAAGGATCAGATGTCACCTTCATCAAGAATTCCAAGTTCTCTCCGAATTTTGTAGAATGATTCTTTTGCCAAAGGCTTGGTGAATATGTCAGCGAGTTGGTTGTGTGTGTCGACGAAAGTAACATCAAAATCTCTGTTTAATACGTGATCTCGAAGGAAATGATGCCGGATATCAATGTGCTTTGTTCTGGAATGCATAACCGGATTCTTTGTGATATTTATGGCACTAGTATTATCACACCGTAGAGGAATGCATCCGAGGTCAACACCATAATCCAGAAGTTGTTGTTTCAGCCATAAAATCTGTGCACAGCAACTTCCTGCGGCGATGTATTCTGCTTCGGCGGTGCTGAGTGCTACACAAGCTTGCTTCTTGCAGGCCCATGATACTAGAGCATTTCCGAGAATATGACATGTACCACTTGTACTTTTTCTATCGGTTTTGCATCCTGCATAGTCAGCGTCAGAATAACCAACTAAAGAACAAATACTACCTTTAGGATACCATAATCCAACGTTGGTCGTTCCTTTGAGATACTTGATAATTCTCTTCACAGCAGTGAGATGCGATTCCTTCGGATTTGCTTGGAAGCGCGCACACAAACAAACACTAAACATAATGTCAGGACGGCTTGCCGTCAAATATAGTAATGAACCAATCATACCTCGATATTTAGTAATATCAACTGGAGTACCAGATTCATCTTGATCAACATACGTTCCGGTTCCCATAGGAGTAGACATTATCTTGCAACTATCCATATCGAATTTCTTTATTAATTCCTTACAGTACTTGGATTGGTTGAGGAAGATTCCATCCTTGGTTTGTTTGATTTGTAGTCCAAGAAAATAATTTAACTTTCCCATCATGGACATCTCGAACTCTTCTCGCATCATGAGTGAGAATTCTTCGCACAGTTCTTTGTTTGTTGATCCAAATATGATGTCGTCGACGTAGACTTGTACTAACAAGGTGTTACCCTTGATCTTCTTTATAAACAGCGTCTTGTCAACCTTTCCTTTTGTAAATCCTTTCTCACATAAAAAGTTGCTAAGGCGATCATACCATGCTCGTGGTGCTTGTTTTAAACCGTAGAGAGCCTTCTTCAGTTTGAAAACATGTGAGGGATTTTTGAAGTCTTCAAAACCCGGAGGTTGTTTGACGTAGACTTCCTCAGTAATGTATCCATTCAGGAAAGCGCTTTTGACATCCATCTGGAATAACTGAAAATTCATAGAACAAGCGTAAGCAAGTAGTAATCTAATTGCTTCTAACCTTGCTACCGGAGCGAATGTTTCATCAAAATCAATTCCTTCCTCCTGGTTGTAGCCTTGTGCGACCAATCTTGCCTTGTTACGAACTATAATCCCATTCTCGTCAAGTTTGTTCTTGAACACCCATCTGGTTCCTATAATATGCTTATTGTCCGGTCTTGGTACAAGGGTCCAAACTTGATTTCTTTCAAATTGATTAAGTTCTTCTTGCATTGCTATAATCCATTGATCGTCGCCTAAAGCTTCATCGATCTTTGATGGTTCAATTTGAGATACAAACGCCATGTTGAGACAAGCATCCTTTAAGTTAAGTCGAGTTGCCACGCCTTGACTAATATCACCAATAACTTTATCAATTGGGTGATCTCTGTGTGTTCTCCATTCTTTCGGAAGATCTTGATTTTCTTGAGTAACATCTTCTTGTAATATTGTTTGATCTTTTGAAACAATTTCTTCATTTTGTGAAGTATCTACAAAATCATCATCATCATCCAAAACAATATTATCCTCTTTCGAGGGGTTAGTCTCATCAAACGAAACATGAATGGACTCTTCAATGGTAAGAGTTCTTTTATTAAAAATTCTAAAAGCTTTACTATAAGAAGAGTAACCAAGGAATATACCTTCGTCGGACTTCTCATCAAACTTACCGAGATTGTCCTTATTGTTGTTGAGAACGAAGCATTTGCAGCCAAATATGTGGAAGAATGATATATTCGGTTTCCTTCCCTTGAACAACTCATACGGAGTCTTTTTGAGTAGCGGTCGAATATTCACGCGGTTGCTTACAAAGCATGCCGTGCTTACTGCTTCTGCCCAGAAATATTTTGGAAGATTTGTGTCGCTGAGCATTGTTCTAGCAAGTTCAACTAGTGAGCGATTCTTCCGTTCTACGACGCCGTTTTGTTGAGGAGTTCTTGGTGCCGAAAAATTATGAGAAATTCCATTTTCTTCGCAAAATTCTTCAAAGTCTGAATTTTGAAATTCTCCACCGTGGTCGCTTCTTATGGAGGCTATAGTGAGTGACTTCTCGTTTTGAATTTGTTTTGCATACTTTTTGAATGCTTTAAACGCATCATTTTTCTGCACTAAAAACATTGTCCAGGTATATCGAGAAAAATCATCAACAATAACTAAAGCATAAATACTACCTCCAAAGCTCTTCGTTCTTGATGGACCAAAAAGATCCATGTGCAATAATTGAAGTGGTCTTGATGTAGAAACCACTTGCTTGGATTTGAAAGTTGTCTTGGTCTGTTTTCCCTTTTGACATGCATCGCATAATTTATCCTTGATGAATTTTATCTTCGGAAGCCCAACAACCAGATCATGCTTGATTAATTTGTTTAAATGCTCCATGTGAATGTGAGCAAATCTTTTATGCCAAAGCCATGCCTCGTTGTTGTTCGCCATAAGACATTTTACCTTCAAAGAAGAATCATCAAAAGAAATCATAAAAATATTATTGTATCTTTTACCTTTTAGCAGAATCTCATGAGTGACTTCGTGTTTGATCAAGCATTCCTCCTTTGTGAAGTTGATTTTGAACCCTTTGTCACACAGTTGACTGATGCTAAGCAGGTTATGCTTAAGGCCTTCAACAAAAAGAACGTCTTCGATGACGGTACATGGAGGTGCACCAATGGTTCCAACTCCAAGAATTTTTCCTTTATTATCATCACCGTAAGTGACGTATCCTTTGGCCTTTAATGATAGACTTGAAAATTTGTTTATATCTCCCGTCATATGCTTCGAGCAACCACTATCAAGATACCATTCATTTGTGGTTGTCTTCAAGCATACCTACAAAACAAAATTAGGTAGTGTTAGGTACCCAAGTTGCTTTGGGTCCTTGATAGTTAGTACCTTTTTCCACCCACACATAATGCCCCTTTGCAACACCAATATTACGTACATAGCAAGCATTAGGTGTGTGCCCTTTAATACCACAATAAAAGCATGTAGGTTGAAAATGACTTCTATATCTAGGAATATAATTCTTTTTCTTATTAATTCTTTTCTTGTTATGATTTTGATGCTGAGTCTTAGAAGTGCTTGTCTCTTTCTTCACAATTTGTTCACTTTCTCTTACAAAAATGGTCTTATTGGTGCTTGGTTTTGAAAATTTAGAATATCCCAATCCACTTTTATCATTAGGATACCTTTGATGTTTAAGAATCTCTTCCAAGCCAATTTGACCCTTTTCGTATCTTTCTAAAACTCTTTTAAGTTGAACAATTTGAAAAGACAAAGACTCACAATTCTTACATACAAGACTTTGTTTTTCATCCATCACTTTTTGCTTTTCATCTTCAATATTTTTCAAGAAATCGGAATTTTGTTTTTCTAAAAGTAAAATTCTTTTCTTTTGTGATGAGATGTCTTTATACAAAGTCTTGCACTCTTTTAGAAGTTCATCTATAACTTCTTGTGCATCATTATCATAGACAGAAAAATTACTACTAACCTCATTTTCGTCATCGGAGTGGTGAGAGGCCATTAAGGCAATATTTGCACATTCATCACTATCTGATTCCGATGATGAACTCACTTCGTTGTCGTCCCATGCGACATAAGCCTTCTTTGTTTTGAAATCCTTCTTGCCCTTGAATTTTCCTTTATTTGCGAGTTTTGGGCAGTCTGGCTTTATGTGACCTTGTCTTCCACATTCATAGCATGTAATTTCTTGGTTTGATGTGGATGCTTCCTTTTTCCTGAAATGTTTATTCTTTTTAGGAAAAGAAGAAGTTTTATTATTATTGAAAAACTTACCAAGCTTCTTTACTAGAAGCATGAAATTTTCGTCTTCGGAAGATTCGTCAATTTTGTCATCCTTTGTGTCAGTCTTCAAGGCAATTCCTTTGGACTTCTTGTCTTGACTTTCATGTTTCTCAAGCCTTCCAAGTTCCAGTTCATGCTCTTGAAGTTTCCCGAATAATGAAGCGGATGTCATCGTTGAAAGACTTTTCTTTTCCGAAATGGCGGTCACCTTTGGTTGCCATTCTCTTGTCAAGGATCTTAGGACTTTTAAGTTGAGATCATCATTGGTGAATGTCTTCCCAAGAGCAATCAGGTGATTTGTCAGATGAACGAACCTCTTTTGCAAGGCAACAATAGATTCACCGGGCTGCATACGGAACATCTCATATTCTTGACTTAACGTGTTAAGTCTTGATCTTTTTACTTCTGCTGTTCCTTCATGCGTTTCTACCAAGGTATCCCAAACTTGTTTTGCCGATTGACACTGTGATATGCGAAAGAATTCATCCATACTGAGAGCGCTTTGAAGTATGTTGATTGCTTTCTTTTCATTCAAGATTCTCTTCTTGTCATCTTCATCATATGAGGATTTGATCTTTGGGGTTCCAACACCATTTACCACACTTGTAGGAACATGTGGACCAGTTTCAATGGTTTCCCATATACCATCTCCTTGAGCCTCAAGATGTGCCTTCATACGGATTTTCCAAAAATCAAAGTATTCTCCAGAAAAGAGTGGTGGTTTGTTACTACTTCCACCATCTTTGAAAACTGGGTTGGTATTTGCGGAAGCCATACTGAATCGTTAGGAACAGGTTACCTTAACCTGCTCTGATACCACAATCTGCATAAGCAACCGTTGGTGACTAACAAAATAGACAATCACCTCTTCTTAAGGATTCAGACCTAATCGGTCCCTTAAGGAGTTACAAACAACAGTTTGAACGAATATGTTTACAATGAATTTGCTTCTAAACAAGCATATATAAACACTATTAATAGCTCAAATATCTGAAAGACACTAATACAATATGAACAATATTTTTTCTTTGTGTTGTGGTGCTTTAATAATGTAGCTTTAGTTCTTCATGGATTGCTTTTAATCAAAGTGTAACCTTTGTATTAATCATTGTAAAGCTTCTTAATTTCTTCAAGTAATCAAGTCCTTATATAGCCAGAAAACGATCCGTTGGAGGGAAGATCAGGAATATCCTTTAGCTAGCTAGCGACTTGAAATAATGTCGTTACGCAGGGATGAAAATCATACAAAAAAGTTGTCCTCTGTACCACCAAATCAGGGTAGTGGAATGGTAGTGGAATGAGACGTTAAAATGTACTATGTACTATTTTACCTCGTAAATGTTTGAGCTTTTCTTCTTTACATTAGAGGCTACTAAATAGAGATGATTGAAACATGAGTAGAAGAGTTAATCAGTAGGTCTTCAGAGTCTTGAGTCTTCAGAGTCTTCAAAACTTCGTTCAATAGAACCTTGTCTTCAGAACTATAAGCACCTAGTTTTAAGAACTTTTAGTCACTAGTAACTTAAGTCTTCAGAGTCTTCAGAACGACGTTCAGCAGAACTTTGTCTTCAACACTTATTCTTCAGAAACTCAAGTCTTCAGAGTTATCAAAACTTTGTTCAACAGAACCTTGTCTTCAAAGTCTTCAACACTTAGTCTTCAGAAGTTAATGACTTCAGAAGCTTGAAAGCTTTCAGAAGTAAAGTATCAGAGTCATGATCAGAAGCAGAAACCAAGAGAACATTGCAGCAGTAACATATTGTCTTCTTAGAATCTTTCTGAATGAGAGTAGATTAGACGTAGACTTGCTTCTTGTAGCACATAAACGACTTTGGTCAGATCAGAGTAATTATTGAATATGATCTCTATCAGAGTTAAACCTTTCTATATCAGAGCTAGGACCTGTTTGTTAATTTTTTAGAAAAACAAACATTAGAGTACCAAAATTATTCTCACACAAATACTACTTTGTTATTATCAAAACTTAGAGATATCTTGCAGAACCAAATCTTGTTCTAACAAAACAAGATAAGGAACAAGCAAGGTCATAAGTTACATCACATCATGATTAGCTAAACTCAAAGATGAAAGAAGGAGGACAACAACATCCAACATGAACCACAACAAAGACTATGCACTAGTAAACCATTATCCCATGAAAATAAGTCACATATGGTTTAAGTAATGAAATTAGGTTATGGAATCAAGATGAGGAAGTAGCATGAATATGAATATTAATTCAAAATCAACTCAAGGATAGCAACAAGAAACATCAAGGATCAAGTTCAAGGCATGCACCAAAACTAGGTAAGCATCAACCATAATCATCTTCAAAGGAAAGCAAGTATTCAAGAAAGGTGTAAAGACCAAAGGATCATGTAATGAACATCAAAACATGAGGTTCAGAAGCATACTCAAACAATTCAATTCAAAACCAAATCCAAGATATCAAGCAAGATCAACCAATACCATCTAAAGAGTGCACAAACAATCATGTATTCATCAACCAAGATCACTCTCAAAAGGAAGTAAGCATTCATGAGAAGCAAAAAAGGCAAGTGGTTAAGCATCAAAAAAGTCAAGACAGTAGGTATTCATATGATATAAGCATCTCCAACCTCAATCTAACACAAGTGAACAAGAGGTCTCAAGACTAGGTCAATCATCATGCACATTCAATTCAAAACAAAGTCACATTTAGGCATCAATCAAAAATAGATAAATGACCTAATAAAATCAAATGAGAGGCTCTAACACGTGTTATACCTATTAAGAACATGTGAGGAAAAGATCTCAAGAAAAATAACGCACAAGTACACCATCAAATTAATCTAAAGGTTCAAGACATCCCACTAATTGAACATAAATCGAGGATCATTTAAAATCAAATAGGTACCAATGCAAAATACAACATAAAATCATCAAATAATCCTTCAAATATTCATTATTGGTGTGCCAAAAAAGGTAAATAAATTAGTTCAAGAAGGCACACAAAAGGCATCAAGATCAAAAACCCTAGCCAAGGACAAAGTTGTCAAACCACATCACAAATTAATTCAAAATAAAAAAAATGAAAAATATAATAAAAATTATCTCAAGACATTAAATGGTCAGAAAAGTATTTTTGTACATTTTAAAAAGAATTTTCACTATTAAAAATAAAATAAAATTTAAAATGAAACAAAAATAAAATAAAGTGAACCAAGCAAGCCAAGGGGGTGCAGAAGCAATAATCAAATGAACTGGAAAGCAGTAAATGCGTGTAAATGGGCTCAACACTGAGGTGTGAATAGAAAAAAAGTGTAAGCCCAAACCAACAACTAGACACACTCAGATGCCACGTTGTACCTCATTAATTGAGGTGGCATCTAGTCACACAAGCCATCGTATAAAAACAAAACAACTCAAATGAATCAAACTCAAATTAGGGCGCGAAGGCCACATCATCCATCCCCAACCTCAGAGACGCCAGAGCTCTAGCTCCGGTCGTCTTCTCCGACCAAACCTCCACCGGAGCTACATCAAAGTGCCTCCGCACGGAAACTGAACACATTAACTGAAAATCCACAAAATCAACACAACATGATGCACAGATATTGCCTACATGTAGTAGGACTTCAGATGTACACAACATGCACCTAAATAAGTACATATCCTAGCATGAAAAGCAAGATAAAAATCATATGTTACCTAGTGGATTAAGTCCACTGCTTCTTGTTTCTTTGAGCAAACAATGAAGAGAACACAACTCCAAGCTAGCTTGATAATGATGATAGCAAGAGAGTAAAGGAAGATTATAAAAAAAGCTTGCTTCGAAGGAGAGACAAATTTGAAGAATAGAGAGCCTCAGATTTGCAATTTGATGAATGAAGCTTAGGTTTGGAATAAAATGATTATAAAGGATGTTTTTTAGGGTTGGAATATGGCTTGGAATGGAAGCTGGCTTGGAGTTTGTTAGCATCCAAAGTATGCATGAAAAAGGTGGAATCAGACAAGGTATGTGCAAGCTTGTTTTTGCTTAGGTTGGAGGGTGGTATGAGAGAAAAGTAGTGGAAAATAAGTTGGCACGTGAGATAAAATTGTAAGGAAAAAAGTGTGATGCAAATGCTTTTCTTATTTTGGCCAAGAAAATTCAAATATGTGCATGGTGAGTGTAGCATGGTTTGGTCATTTTAGGTATAAAAAAAAGTATGAGGTATGCGTCTAGTGTGGTGGATGAGATCATGCTGCAAGAAAAGATTCAAATTGTGCCAAGAAAGAATGACATGAGGCATCAAGACAACATGTGATGTAGCCAAATTTGTGTGATCATAAATTGATGAAGGAAACCCCATTTTGATGAAAATTTGGTTCAAACATGAAGTAGGAAGAAGGATCACCAACTTTCATATTGATTACAACCCAAGAAAAGGCTTGGAAGATGAATAAAAATGGCCTTGAAGTCATGTCTGCAAATCTGACCAAGGATACTTAGAAAATTTCTATGTTATGGAAGGTTTTGCCAACTTTGAAATACCAACTTTGCAACATCATAACTTGGGGAGCTTTCATCCAATTTAGAAGATCTTTACATTAAAATAAAACTTATAGGAATATCTATAAATTTCATGTTTAAAATATTTTTAAATGAAGCTTGGATCATGAAGGAAATTGCCTTGGAAGCTAGCTTCAAAATCTGTCTAAAAACTTGCTAAGTTTGGCATCTTTGTGACACCAACTTTGGAGCATCATAACATGAGCTCTAAGGATCCAAATCATGAGTTCTTGGCATCTTTGGAAATCTTAGAAGATGCTTAACAATTTTGATTTTGGAAGAAAAATGATATTGAACTTGCATCATCAAGAAAAATGGACTTGAAAACATGTTCCTCAAGCTGAATTTCTACGCTTAGAAAAAATCTTAAGTATTGAAACTTGGATTTCTCCTTTTTTCCAACTTTACTTCTCCATAACTCTTAATCGAAACATCTTTTAGACTTGCTTTCTTCTGAAAACTTGTAGTTTATGATCTTCTCTTCAATTTGATTACAAGTTTTCCTCATTTGGATCAAGTATGAGAAAGTTATGAATTTTGAAAGATAGGTACAATTTTTTATTTTCATGCTTAGTGAAAGTTCACTAAAACCCTAATTTTATCAAGTTTCTTGATTTTATGACTCTCCATGATTCTTCTTGACCAATCTTCATAATAACACTTGTGATGACTTGAAATGCCCATGGTTGACCAAAAACTCAAGAGTTTGACTTTGTGAGGCCAAAATTGACTTTCTTGATCATATGGAACCCTATTCCTCTTTCCATTGACTGAGGCATATGTAATGACTTGTGATGACACATGATACATGTAGGGAACCTTTGAGATGCATATTGATCTATGAAACCTTTCCTTTCTTAAGAAAATATCCATAGGTGCCCTTTGACCAAAACCCTAATTCATGAACATAATAAGGTAGGAGAATGTGATCACTGTTTAAGAACCCTAATCCAAATGATTGTGTGAGGTTGTTGAGAATGCTTTGATAAATAAAAAGACTTTGAAGCTCAATAATGACATGATGTTGAGATAATATCCTTAATCCTTCCTTTGAGAACCATCTCCTCCTCTTGAGGACCACCAAAGATACCTTGATCCCATGTCTAAAGCCAATGCTATGCACAAATGAATATGCAAATGAAATGAAGCATAAACCAAAAAGGTTAAAGAAAATGAGAGAAAATTTTGGGGTGTTATAGCTACCCCTATTAAATCAGCTTGGACCTGAAGGAATGGTAGCAACAACTTTCATACATTCAAGGTAAAAGTGGGTTGAATACAAAAAGAAACAAAAAATTTGCACACTATGGGGGAGAAAAAGGTAATGGATAAGGTACCAGCCGAAGGTGGACTTAAAATAAGGATGCCAGCCGAAGGTGGACTTGCAAAGGAAATGCCTTCCGAAAGAGGACTTGCAACCAAGGTTTGTCGGTCGAAGGCGAACTCACAACAACGGATACCAATCAAAAGTTTGAATATAAAAAGAACAGGATACCAACCAAAAATTTGAATTCAACAGGAACGCCAGCCGAAGGCGAACTCACATCACAGGATACCAGTCAAACGTTAGGGATTTAAAACGAGGATACCAACCAAAAGTTGGAATAACAAAAGATCCAACCAAAAGTTGGAACTCAAAGGACACCAACCAAAATTTGGAATAACAAAGGATACCAACCAAAATTTGGAATAACAAAAGAACACCAACCAAAAGTTGGGATTTCAAAAAGATACCAACCAAAAGTTGGAATTTAAAACAAGAATGTTGGTCGAAGGTGGACTCACATCAGAGTGTACCAACCAAAAGTTGAAATTCAAACAGAATGTTGGCCAAAGGCTCACTCACATTAGATATACCAACCAAAAGTTGGGATTTAAGAGAAATGCCAGCCGAAGGCGGACTCACATTAGAGTGTACCAACCAAAAGTTGGAATAACAAAAATGTCAACCAAAATTTGGAATTAAAATAGGATACAGGATGTAGGATACCAACCAAAAGTTGGAATAACCAAGGATACCAACCAAAAGTTGGAATAACAACAGAATTTCGGCCGAAGGCGAACTCACATCAAGGCGTACCAACCAAAAGTTGGAATTCAAACAAAATATACTAACCAAACGTTGGGATAACAACAATCGATGGGAAGCTGAGTCAACGGACTTATGACCTGAAGTAAAAAGAAGATGACTCTGCTGGGGAAAAGAGAAACCTAGACATACAAATCTGCATCAGGACACAAGATAATTCCTTTAGAAGGAAACACAAGCAGGATGAACAAATCCATTGCTTGGGGTATAAAGTTAAACGACATCTCCTAAATTACACCATTTTCTGCTGGGGAAAGATCTGGAAAAGAAGGTATCAAACCTGGCATATGCTTCGAATGCATATGTTTGAATTTTTATATGGTGTAATGCTCCATACGAAATAGAAATGCTACACATTTTTGAGGATGCAATGAAAGGGTGCTTATGACATGCAAGAGGATACTCCACCGGGAGAAAAAACGCTGAAACCGAAAACAAACTCCGTTGGGGAAGACAAACTGAACTTCCTTCAAAATCACGCAATCCTGCAAACACAAAACAAACAAAATAATGTCCTATGGATAACATGGCAACCTCGGTTACCACCCACGACACTCGAAATTCAAGAAATTTCCAATGTTTTTAACACGCTCTGTAAAGCTTTAATATTTTCACATGCAATGTTTACCAAAATATCGGACGTTTTTGCAAACAAAACAGTAAAGTAAAAACAAAATGGATAACTCTTGAATGAAGTGAAACTTTATTGATTGAATGGCCTGTAAATAGGCATTTACATCAGGAGGCAATTCCTAGAAAGAGGTAATTGCATAAAAATGAAAAGGAAATACACAGATTGGAAATGTGGAAAAACATTTCCATCAAGTTCTGATTCAACTATGACCCATATGTCATCGACGCTCTCGAATACTTTGCTTTCTAAAAAGGCTGATTGGATTAATTCCTATCCTTTAAATTTTCCATTTGTCAAGATGAACTTAGAGATCAAACGCAAATTACAGCCTCTCTCTTTCAAATTCCTAACTTTTTCCTAGATCACCCTTTCAGGTTTTCAATCCACCGGGATACCCATTCTTTCCAAAGTTGTCTTTTTAGATTTTCAACTTTACGGGTGTTTTGAATCTTGTTGTGAATTACGACAAAATTCAATATCAATTTGTGAGGCAAAGAACAATAGCAACCAAAATAAATGGTCTTCAGCAATAATAATCCGTACACAGATAATATAACAGAATAAGGCAAGAAAAATCCGAAGGTTTGTTTACCCAGTTTGATCAAACGATCTACTCTAGGGGAGAAAATAACTCTCCAATTCCCTATACTCAGAAAGTTATTACAAGATATTACAGATGAGTTACAAGAAAATAGCCTTCGCCTTCAGGTTCCCAAGAACAACCTTGAACGCACCCAAGAACAACCTTATTTTCTACCCAAGTGTTTCCCTACCTCTCCAACTATAAATATATGAATCACTCAAATCCAAGGTATAATCCAAGGTTTTCTTTGTGCATAGTCGAAACCCTATGCTATACCCTTAAACCTTTGGTCTCCCTTGTTGGTGAAAACTCTAATATTGTCACACACCAAACATATAAGAGATACATATTTATAATAGCAAATATCCAACAAACAAAGTCCAAAATCACGTGGATCCATAGACCGAATCAAAAAAAGCCCGAAAACTCAAAAACACTATTCACCATACGGACAAAACTATTCACCGTACGGACACCGCTATTCATCCTTACGGGCATCACTATTCATCCAACCGATTTTTTTCCGACTTTTCGTCCGACTTTCTAAAACTTCTGATTTTCGCGGTAAATGGAATCTCTAAAATATGTTTTCTTTCTCTTCATCAATAAAGGTTTTAAGGCACATTTACAACAATCTTCATCTTGACTCTAAACCGTGTTGATACCAATTTAACAATCAATAACATTACTGCTCTCTACCAAGTTGAAACTTTAATTAAATTCAAGCAACCCTTGTATCTTGATCTCGCAACTTGCATCCACTTGTTCCTGTCATACCCCAAATTTTGACCCCTAGATTCCATCATTACTCTAGGAGCATCAATCATGTTTTATCTAACCTTAACCTTTTTCAAGTTGATCTTTGTCAAGATGCAGATGAATTAGGGTTTTATATTGTCAAAATCAAGGATCTTGTGGACTGATCAATCAAGGTTTTGGATTGATCTTCTACAAATTAAGTCTTCATGTCATCAAGAGACTCATATCTTGCTAAAAACAAGTTCTATTTGAGGTTGTTACCAAAAGAATAGGAGCAGTGCAGCGCAACACCCTGATTAGGGTTTCTAGTGGAAAAAGCCATCTGAAGTTTGACTTTTGGCTTAGATGGTTTTCCAAAGCTTGAATCATGGTTCATGGTTCTCCTATGACTTATTAAAGTCTCCCCAAGAAGTTTTAAATGCTCAAAGAACCCAGAACACTGAGGATCGATTCTGAAGATTTCAGTCGTTCGGTTCGTTTGTCTAGAAAGTGAACTCTTTGACTTTTAGGGTTTTGACCCCATATTGAAGCAAGCGAGTCTTACAACATCATTTTGTCCCTAACTAGTGAGTTTGGTGGAGATTTAATCAAGTGATGGATAACTTGCAAATTAAGAAACTAGGGTTCATGAAAAACCCTAATTTTAAGCCAACTTGAAATGATCATAACTTCCTAACCACACATCCAAATGAAGTGGTTCAAAGCTTGTTAGAAAGATATTGAGGATCCCTAAAAAATTGTCCTATGGGTTTGAGGTCCAAAAATTCATAGATTTGGAGTTATAAGCTCATCAAGTTGCGAAGAATTTCAACACTTGGAAAATTTTCATGTTTCTTGGCTTGTAAGTCAACTTTTGCAACAATCTTCAATAGGATTTTTAACATAGTTCCCTTTGGAATTTGAAATTGTGTAAAACCTGAAAGTTATAGATCATGTTTGGGGATTTTTAAAAAGTACAAGGTAATTTTCTCAACCTTTTTGGTTAGGGAGAATCGAAGAAGGCAAGTTGGACATTTTTCATGTCACAAAACCAAGTTCAGCATTTGCATTTTCTTGCATAAACCATTCAAACCTCCTTTAATACCTTTCTTAACTCATTATTTTATGCTTATGGACTTAATTGATGAGATTAGAATGCATAGCCATGAGCAAAACTCATATTTTGGATTAATTGAATTGTTTAATCATGCAAGTGGCATGGGAGAGAAACTTTTCTTGCAAGTTCTGTCACAACTCAACAACCACATCAGCTTCTCCCTCCTTTTCACTTCAAGACCAGTATTTTCAGGCTATAGCTGATGATCAAACTCATAGAGAGGTGGCTAAAGCTCAGAAGAAAGATATCAAGTTGATCTTGCACATTTTGCCTCCAAAAAGGGCAAAGTTCGCAAGATGAGTCAATCTGCCCATACCACTTGATTTCCAAGCTTTCCTATAAATAGAGCCTCCTCCTTAGTTCCAAACTACACCAGATTGAGCTAGAAACCAAGAAAATCTCCACCATTCCACATATCACAACCTTCTTGCAAGCATTGAAGGTAACTTCTTTGTGAAGTAAAAATCTGTTTTGCACAAACTCCTTCAAAACCTCACACAATCACCAAACACCTCTACCAACACTTCAAACACATCAAATATGATGTATTGAAGGTGTTCAAACACTCACTCCCACCAGAAAACCTCTCACTCAAAAAGTCAAACCTCAATCCAAGAAAACTTTGACTTTCTGCATTTTCAAAGTCAAGTCCTCATTCTGACCATTTCCAAACCTTCAACCATCTTCCATAAATCATCCCTAAACTGTTCCAAAACAAGTTTTCCATTTGTAACTTCATTTACTCGAAGTTCCATATTGGCTACTTTTCCATTTTGCAAGAAGAGGGGGAGATTCTGCTCTAACTGCCTTCAATTGATTCCAAGCATTCAAAGAAGTTCTTGGAAGTGTATTGAAGCTGTTCAAACCAACAAATCACTTCTGGAAGAAACTCTCTTGAAGATTCCAAGTTTGGCTTCAAGAGGCAAGTCACTATAATGTGCATGAACATGTTTTTTTATGTTGAATATAATGTGCATGAACCATTTATTGCTGCTTATCATGTTTGAATAAGTCTGTGTTGTTGAATTTTCAAAGTTGGTGTCATTTTGATCATACTATCAGGTTTTAAAATAGAAGCATCATTAGAAAAAACCAATTGTACCATTGATTTCCTTGGGAAATTCTGAGCAAGTTTGATCTTTGAATGACTCAATTTCATGGAGAATTGAGTAAGTTATGAACTATTTTGCAAACTGATTTTTTGAGGTTCTTGCCTAGCAGCCATGGCGCATGTGGGAAGGCCTCAATACATATTTAGGTATTTCATTTTATGAATGGGGGTGATACAATGGATGTATCACCACCCCAGTGGTTTACCATGCGCTTTCATGTATCTTTGCCTTGCCAGTCCTAGGTTCGATCCTGCGGATCAACCTTTTTGTTGCATTTTGTGATTTTTTGATGATTAACTATGTATTGTGTTTGCTCCACTTGTTTCTCACACACGCGTGTTGGCTGATTTGGTAAGGTTTTGACCATTGAGCACTAATGCATGGGTTCAAACCCCATAGGATGCATTTCCTATCTTTATACCATTAATCTTCATGGTTTTCTTTGTAAATTGATTTAGGCATAACTTCTTTGATTTTTATCATTTTTATGCCATTCATTTTGAAAAATGATCTTTGATATGTCTAGTTTCAATGTATGAAGAAAGAATTCAATAATTGTAATTTTTGAAACACTTTTATTCACTTGAAAGACATGACTTTTTTTAGGGTTTTTTACATGGTTTTCATGAGTTTCCTTGACTTAATACTTGATTTATCTTGCATGTTTGATTCTATATGAACCATTTTTGAATGTTTAACATGTTTGTGTGTTTGAAAAAATTTGGTTCTTTGCTTTACCATCTTTATTCATGCCTTTGTAAAGATATGAACATGAAAATTATGCCTCGAAACCTTTTGTTGATTTGCGACATGCTTCTTGATGTTGTAACCTATTGAACATGATCCCTTAAACTCATCTTACTTGCTTATGTGTCTTGTTAGAACCATAACATGTTTAGGGTTTAATTCATATGCCAAGTTGTAACTTGTATGAATGAATTTTGCTTGTTTACCATTAATGAACTTGTTGTTGTCACACATGTTTCATGTCTACTCTTGTTGGTTGTTACCTTCATAATATTTGAACTTTGTCATGATAAGTATTGTCTTGACTTATGATTGATAATTGAAATGTTTGGTCTTGTAAGAACCTTTATCACCATCCCTTTTTTGATGTTGTAACATCTTTGTTTATCTTTGGTTGTAACCATCTGGTCTGATTCTTTCATTATTAAATACTTGGTTGTAACCTTGTTATTTGCTTGATGTTGTTACATGCTTGCCCTAAATATTTCTTGGTTATTACCATGACTATTATATCTTCATCAGGTTTGAATGAATGTTTGTATGCTCTTAAACTTTGTTAAGTTTCCCCAAGTGATGGAACTTGTTAGTTCCCATCCAGTTGCCTTGTTATTCCCTTATTCCAAAGGAAAGTCTCCCTATTGACTTCACAGTCATAGATATCTCATTTACCCCTCCCCTTGACTTGTTTAAGTCATTAGGTCCTTTAACTTAGTTAAGTTAAAACCTATATCCATTAGACTTTGCTTTAAGTCTAAAGACCTACCCCTTGTTAGGAATATCCTTTAATTAGAACTTTAAGATAGAGTTTGTTAACTCTATGTAAGGATCATTGTCATGATTACTTACTCCCCTTTTGGCTTTTGTCAAAGTCAATCCCCTCGATTGATAACTTAGATCTAGAGAGTTTTGTCAAACTCTATATAAACATTATTGTGTTTGTTCCCCCTTAGAATCTTGACCATAGTCAAGTATTCCTCAATCCCTAATTAGGAGAACTATGGTTGCTCTGATTCCATTCTAGTAAGGATACATAGGCATAAGATGCGATATCTTTGCGAGCAAGCTTAGAATTATCCTTAGGTCTTTACCTAGAGTTGTACCATAACCTAGACCCCAATAACCCTACAAACAACTGAGATAACTTAGCATACACGCACACGAAAGGTTCCTGTAGGGTACTACAGATGTCTAGGATGTAAAATACCTACCCTAGGCATAACCAACCCCCAATCCCCGCATCTTTAGCATTGTTATCACATCCCGCAAAAGGTCTTTTTGTTCTTTAACCTTTCCTTTGGATAAATCAAAGCTCGATGGTGAATTTCAATGAATTAAGATTCAAGTTAATCAATAGCTTTACATTCGATTCTCACCGCAACAGTTCCCAGTTACCCTTTTCTGCCTAGGTAATTTAACAAGCCTACATGTATGATTTTTCAACCACCCTTGACTCCACCTGTTTTCAAATGGCTCCCTGAAGGTTTTTCTTCTTTTATTTTGCAGTCCTTCAGCCACATTAAAAACATAATATTCAAGGCTAGCTTAACCGTCCCTTTGAGATGCTACAATAACCCTCCTTACCTTATCATGAGTCAAATGATAATCAGAAATCTTTGTAACCGTTCCCTCACTACTGCTAGCATCCATAGTAGGAAACTCCACCTCAAACTGAGTTTTCTCCGTTATAGTTTCTCCCTTGGTTTTCACTATTCTTATTCTGAAGAAATTCTCTACCAACCAAGTAGGTTGTTTTAACTTCAGCTCTTCCCCAAAAACTCAATAACAACTTAGCGGTAACATGCATTTTTATCCCTTGATTTCTGCAAAATTCATTGTACTCCTCTAAAACTTTCTCAAGGCATTCATAACGCCTTAAACCCAAATCCCATAGCTCTTCATTGTCATGAAAGTCTCCACTAGTTAATGATGAATGAATAATAACATTTGAACCTTCTAAAATATATAGACAACATATTTTAGACCCTTTAGAAATAATCAATTCATCGCGCGAAATCTTCAACACTCCATGTTCAACTCTAGTACAATAGCATAGATCATCAAACACACTTATAGATAACAAATTTCGCTTGAGTTTTGGAACATACTTCACATTGTGAATAAGAAGTTCACTATCATTAGACATTTTAAATTTGGCAGTACCAATACCATGAACCTTGCATGCCTTATTATTTCCAAGGCGAACTACTACACCTTGCACCGTCTTCAAAGTTTCAAAGTATTTTATTCTTGGACACATGTGATAAGAGCAACCTGAGTCAATGACCCAACTATCTTCAGTTTCCAAACTTGATACTACTAGTGCTTCAACATCCTTATAACTTTCCTCACCTAATGCAACTACAGCTTGAACAGAATCTTCATTGACCTTTCTTTTAGGACAATCCCTTTTAAAGTGATTGATTTTCTGACAATTAAAACATTTTACCTTCGACTTGTCAGACCTCTTTGACTTGGACATCCCTTTACGCTCACCTCCTCCTTTTGACACATTTAAACCTTCACCATTATCTTCAATCTTCAAATCTTTCAACATTGAAAATTCTTTGGATTTCACCGCCATCTAGACTTCATCCAAAGTAATAGTATCTTCCTTACCATAAAGAAGGGCATCCTTAAAGTGCTAAAAGGATTTGGGTAATAAACTCAACAAGAGCAAAGCCTTGTCCTCATCATCAATCTTCACTTTAATATTCTCAAGATCATCGGTAATCTTGTGAAATTCTGTGAGCTGCTCAACTATGGATTTGTTCCCCACCATTCAGAATGAATAGAGTTGTTATTTCAGATATAACCTGTGAGCCAAAGACTTTATCATATACAATGATTCAAGTTTTTCCCACATAGCAACTGTAGTTTGCTCCATGGCGACTTCTCTTAGATCTTTATCCCTGAGGCACAGGATAATGGCACTTCTGGCTTTATTCACCATCTCGGTCTTCTGTACCTGTGTAAGCCCTACAGACATCAATGTTTCACTCTTCAAAGCATCGATACACTTCTCTTGAATTAAACTTGCTTGCATCTTAATTTTCCACAACCCAAAGTCGTTACCAAAAAATTTCTCAAACTACCATCTACTAACCATGGTCCTCACTTGTCAACAATATCTCTTTGCTCCATACTCACCGCATCACTTGTTGTGAATCTTATTGTGAATTATAACAAAATTCAATATCAATCTGTGAGGCAAAGAACAATAGCAACCAAAATAAATGGTCTTCATCAATAATAATTCATACACAGATAATATAACAGAATAAGGCAAGAAAAAATAGAAGGTTTGTTTACCCAGTTCGATCAAACGATCTACTCTGAAGGAGAGAGCATCTCTCCATTTCACTATACTCAGAAAGTTATTACAAGAGATTACAGATGAGTTACAAGAAAATAGCCTTCACCTTCAGGTTCCCAAGAACAACCATGAAGGCGCCCAAGAACAATCATATTTTCTACCCAAGTGTTTCTCTACCTCTCCAACTCTCAATATATGAATCACTCAAACCCAAGGTGTAATCCAAGGTTTTGTTTGTGCATAGCTGAAACCCTATGCTATCCCTTTAAACCTTTGGTTTCCCTTGTTGGTGAAAACTCTAACATTGTTACACACCAAACATATAAGAGATACATATTTATAATAGCAAATACCCAACAAACAAAGCTCAAAATCACATGGATCCATGGACTGAATCGAAAAAATCCCGAAAATCACATGGATCCTTTAAACCTTTGGTCTCCCTTGTTGGACCAATTTTTTTCTCGATTTTTCCTCCGATTTTTGCGGTAAATGCAATCTCCAAAATATGTTTTCTTTCTCTTCATCAACAAAGATTTTAAGGCACATTTACAACAACAGGTTTATCCAATTCTTTTCTTTTCTTTTATCCATAATTTTTGCCTGAACCTTTTCTTTTTGTGGTTCGCTAGGATGTCCTTATATGCCTGAACCTTTTCTTTTTATGGTCCAGTGGGTCTCTTTTATGTGAAGTATTTTTTGACTGCGTCTGTGTTCACAGGGGAGGTAAAATCTTCACCATCCATAGTTGAGAGTAAAAAGGCTCCACCAGAGAAAACCTTCCTCACAACATATGGTCTCTCATAATTCGGAGTCCATTTGCCCCTGTGATCTATCTGAGGATGAATGATCCTTTTCAAAACCAAGTCACCTGTCTGAAACCACCGAGGGTGCACTTTCTGATCAAAGGTCTTCTTCATCCTTCTCTGATATAACCAGCCATGTGTAATGGCTGCCAATCTTTTTTCTTTAATGAGTTTTAGCTGATTCAACTTAGTCTATACCCACTTAGCTTCGTCAAGTTTTACATTTGTCATGATTCGTAAAGAATGAATATCAACTTCTAATGGTAGGACTGCCTCTATACCATACACAAGTAAGAAAGGGGTTACCCCTGTCGACGTACGCAATGTAGTGTGATAACCATGTAAAGCAAATGGAAACTTCTCATGCCAATCCTTATATGTCACGACCATCTTCTGTACAATCTTCTTAATGTTTTTATTAGCTGCCTCAACAGCACCATTCATCTTCGGACGATACGGAGAAGAGTTGTGATGTTCAATTTTAAAATTTTGGCATAGCTCCTTCATTATCTTGGTATTAAGATTTGAACCATTATTAGTAACGATTCTCTCGGGAATACCATAACAACAAATGATGTCCTTCTTTATGACACGGGCAACTACTTGCTTGGTAACATTGGAAAATGAAGCCGCTTCCACCCATTTGGTAAAATAGTCGATGGCAACCAAGATAAAACGATGTTCATTTGAAGCAGTCGGCTCAATCTTTCTAATCATATATATGCCCCACATAGCAAAGGGTCAAGAAGAATATAACACATTCAGAGGAGCCGGTGGCACATGCACTTTATCAGCATAAATCTAGCATTTATGACATTTTCTGGTGTATTTGAAACAATAGGACTCCATAGTCATCCAATAATAGCCTGCTTTCAATAGTTTTCTAGCCATGGCATGCCCACTGACATGGGTACCGAAAGAACCCTTGTGAACTTCTTACATCAACAGGCCTTCCTCGTATTCATCAACACAATAGAGCAAGACCATTTCGAAGTTCCTCTTATATAGTACATCATCCTCATTTAGAAAGAAGATACCAGCTAACCTCCTCAGAGTCTTCTTATCCTTGTTGGATGCCCCAGGTGGGTATTCTTAGCTTTTGAGGAAGCACTTGATATCATAAAACTTTGGTTTACCATTTGACACCTCTTCAGCTACAAACACAAAAGTAGGCATGTCGAGACGCTTAATTCTGATCGCCGAAACTTCATTCCATATATTCACCTTATACATGGATTCCAGAGTTGCCAATGTGTCTGCCATCTGATTCTCAGCTCGGGGTATATGATGAAAATCGACCCTATCAAAGAAAGGTAACAACCTTCTGGCGTAATCTTTGTAAGGTATCAAATTGGCCTAGCGAGTCTCTCATTCTCCCTTTATCTGATTGATCACCAGAGCAGAATCACCATATACATCAATATTCTTGATCCTCAGATCAATGGCCTTTTTCAATCCCGTGATACACGCTTCGTACTCTGCTTCATTGTTGGTACAACTAAATGTTAATCAGGCAGTGAAAGGGATATGATAACCCCTGGGAGTGGTAATAATTTCCCCGATTCCATTTCCATACGCATTAACGGCTCCATCAAAAATTACACCCCACTGGGATCCAACTTCGGGCCCTTCATAAGGCAACGGTTCTTCACAATCTTTCGCCTTCAGATACATAATGTCCTCATCAAGAAATTCAAACTTCATCAGTTGATAATCTTCAATTGGTTGTTGAGCGAGATATTTTGACAGAACACTTCCCTTGATGGCTTTTTGGGAAACATATCGGATATCGTATTTTGTCAAAACCATCTGCCAACGGGAAATCCTTCCTGAGAGTGCCTGCTTCTCAAACGTGTATTTGATCAGATCCATTTTCGAGATCAACAGGGTAGTGTGGTTTAACATTTACTGCCTTAAACGTTTGGCTTCCCAGGCGAGCGCACAACATATTTTTTCCAGCATTGAGTATCTCGACTCACAATCAATAAATTTCTTACTCATGTAGTAGATGGCATGCTCTTTTCTACCTATCTCGTCGTGTTGACCGAGAACACACCCCATTGAATTCTCAAGAACCGTAAGATACATCATAAATGGTCTTCCTGATACTGGAGGCATGAGAATCGGAGGTTCCTGCAAATACTCTTTTATCCTTTCAAAAGCTTTTTGACAATTTTCATTCCACCTGATCGCTTGATCTTTTCTTAACAATTTGAATATAGGTTCGCATGTGGCTGTAAGATGAGAGATGGACCTAGATATGTAGTTCAACCTTCCCAAGAAACCACAAACCTCTTTTTCTATTCTCGGCTCAGGTATTTCTTGTATCACTCTTATTTTAGCAGGATCAACCTCGATTCCTCGTTCACTGACAATAAAACCCAACAGCTTACCAGATCTCACCCCGAAGGTGCACTTGTTCGGATTCAACCTCAGCTTGAATTTCCTCATTCTTTCAAACAACTTCTGCAGGTTGACCAGATGTTCTTCCTCCATTTGTGACTTCGTGATCATGTCATCAACATAGACCTCAATCTCTCTGTGAATCATATCATGAAAGAGAGTCACCATTTCCCGCGGATAAGTTGCCCCAACATTTTTTTAATCCAAAAGGCATTACCTTATAATAAAAAGTCCCCCACGGTGTTATGAACTTTGTTTTCTCCATGTATTCTAGGGCCATTTTGATTTGGTTATACCTAGAGAAGCCATCCATGAAGGAAAACACTGAATATTGAGCCGTATCATCAACTAACACGTCAATGTGAGGGAGTGGGAAGTCATCTTTCGGGCTTGCTCTATTCAAATCACGGTAGTCAACATACATCCTGACCTTGCCATCCTTCTTTGGCACAGGTATGATGTTAGCAACCCACAGAGGATAACTAGTGACAACAAGAAATTCGGCATCTAACTGTTTCTGAACCTCTTCCTTAATTTTGACAGCCATGTTTGATCTTGTTCTTCTAAGCTTCTACTTGACCAGAGGATAACCCTCTTTGAGAGACAAGCGGTGCATAACAATGTCTGTATCAAGCCTAGGCATATCCTGATAAGACCTGACGGAGATGTCAACATTCTCTTGCAGCATTTTAACCAGTCTTCTCTTGAAACTGTCTTATAAAGTGGCCCCAATTATGATCTCTTTCTTAGCCTCCTCGGTGCCAAGATTAATAATATTAATATCCTCCTGAAGATGTCAACATTCCTCCTATTTCAACAGTCTGGCCAAATCTTCAGGTAGTTCACAGTCTTCACCAATCTCTCCTTTTACTTAGTAGTTTGGATTGTCAAAATCATACTGAGCCATAGAAGAATCATTATGGATGGAATCTGAGGTGATTAATATGCATGATTGGTGTTTTTATGTTTTATTAAGAATGAGAAAACAAACAAACACAAAAACACATTTCCATTTAAAAAATATAAAGCAAAAAGAAAGGCAGGATGCAAAAAACGTCCTTTTATTTATGATAAACATTGGAAATAAAAACATGCGGCCCTACAAATGAGTCACTACGTCTTCGACAGAGCGTAGGACTTGACAAATGTAAAAAAAAAGAGAATTACTCTTCTTGAAGAGAGACATGAATGATTTCCTCAGAAGACCAGTTGGAAAGCTCTTGTCTTGGAATGTAGGGGCGGATCTAGTTATCCATATCACAGTCACTGTCGACTTCGTCTTCCCCTATGGGATTAGCTTGATCAAAGATAACCCCAACACTTGAAAACCAAATAGGACCTTTGAACTTTGGAGGAGCTTGTGAAGGTTTGTACCCTAGACAAAACATGTCTTGCTTCACTGACACATCAAGAACTTGGCCCCAACCTTGGAAACTTCCAGCTTCAACCATGGCACGAGCTTCCTTCCACGAGTTTATAGAAACTTCAGGCTTTTTACACTAGAGGCTCTTTCTGAATCTGAACCGCTTCGAACGCCTGACAAAGAGTTTCATGAATCTTACCTTCTACCTCCACATACTTGAACGAGGAAAAATGGCTGACAATAATATCTTTTTCTACACAGATGGTAACTACCTTACCTTTAACCACATACTTTATTTTCTGATGCAACGTCGAGGTTACTGCCCTTACAGCAAAGATCCACGGACGACATAGAAGACAACTGTAAGTCGGATGGATGTCCATGATAAAGAATGTTGTATTAAAAACCTTGGGACCAACCTTAATTGTCAATTCCACCTCTCCAAATATGGACCTCTTTGACCCATCAAAAGCTCGGACCACCAGATCACTAGGCCTACAAATCACCCCTTGTATGTCCAATTTGATAAGTGATTTCTTCGATAATACATTCAAGGAAGACCCAATGTCTACCAAAACATGAGATAATAAAGAACCCATACATTCCATGGAAATATGTAGGGTATTATTGTGATTTCTCCCAGCTGGAGTCAAATCAAAGTCGGTAAACCCCAAACCATTACCTGCATTAACGTGCGCCACAACCCCTTCTAACTAATTCATAGAAATCTCCTGCAGTACATATGCAGTAATCAGATATCTCAGCAGAGCCTTTCTATGGGCCTCCGAATATAATAACAAGGATAAGATGGAGATTTTAGAGGGAGTATGGTGCAATTGATCTACAACTTTGTAATCACTCTTTCTAATAATCCTTATGAATTCCTCAACATCTTTTGAAAAGGAAGCTTCAGTAGACTCTTTCTGCACAGAATCTTTGACAACCTGTTTTCCTTTGCCTTTAGCAGAATTATCAACATTACCATCCTGAGATACCGGTGGAGCGAAAACCCGGCCACTGCGAGTAATGCCTCCAGCCCCGACAATATTATTAACATTGGACTCATCACTTGAAGAACCCACCAACTCCTGTTTCTGATCATTATAAAATACATCGGCTCTCTAATTCTACAGAATAGCTTTGGTGCTCTCATATGGTACAGGCCCTGGTGTGGTAATAACAACAAGCACATGCCACACTAGCGCCGATATATGAATAGTATTATGTGAAACAGAAATGGTTGCAATATTCTAATCATCATCATCATCAATAATTAACGAAAGTTCTTTCAAACGGAAGGCGTCCCTCATTTATTATCTTCTAGATACCCTTCTTCAACAAATCACAACCATCTGGCTGTATTGTACATTCTTGAAAATCAAACAAACACCCTAGGAATACATCCCCTCTTAACGAACGTTCTTTCACAAACAACAATGGAGTCTTCATCATACGGACATCTGTCACCATATTCAACCTCTCTACCTCTTCAATAGCATTTACCCTTGCGCCGTCATGGGTTGGCATAGGGTTCTGTATCACATTGGGACCATTATTGGTGAAGTCAATAAACTTTAAATCAAGTAGGCCCTGAACCTTGTGCTTGAATGCTTTTTAATTGTCGATGTGATGTCCCGGTGCTCTAGAATGGAACTCGCAGTGGGCATTGGCATCGTAACCAGGTGGAGGATTAACACTAAGCGAAGCAAAGGTTCTCTTCTGGACAAGTTGAAATTGATGCAAATGTTATAATAATTGAGCATGCGGAATAGGTGGAGTGTCAAAGTTTATATTAGCCATCCTTAGTCTGTTTTGGTACTGACAGGGAGCATAAGGTTGTTGTTGAGGTGCAACCGAGATGGCTATAACAGTTACTTGTTGTGAAGAGTTCTTACTTGCTTTGCCCTTATCTTTGTAGGATGAAATAGCGTTGTTCTCTCCTCCCTTTTCTTGGGGCCCTCGACATAAGGTTTCTTACCTCCTCCAGATGAGGAGCCATTACCACTTGGAATCTTACCCAACTTTATTCCACTTTCAACTCGTTCGCCTGCCATAACCAAATCTGAGAATCCTGCAAAAGTACAACCAACCAGTCTGTCATAATATGGACCTTGAAGAGTGCCCATAAACATGTCCACTAGTTCTCTCTCCATCATAGGAGGTTGAACTCGTGAAGCCAGTTCACGCCACCACTAGGCGTACAATTTGAAGCTATCATTCGCCTTCTGAGTCAGATTCTGCAGTTGTGTTAAGTTCGGAGCCATATCACTATTATATTGGTAGTGTTTCATGAAATCCTCGGCCAAGTCCCTCCAATTTCTTATATAGGTCCTCTTCAATCCCATGTACCATTCCAGGGATGCCCCAACAAGGCTATCTTGGAAAAAGTGCATGAGAAGCTTCTCATCGTCTGAATATGCTGACATCATTCGATAATACATCTTAATGTGAGTTTTAGGACAAGTGGTGCCCCTGTATTTATTAAAGTAGAGGACTTTGAACTTAGGTGGGATTCGCATGCCCGGTACCAGACCCAAATCAGTCATGTTCAACCTAATTGAATTCTGACTTTCATAGGCATTTATTCTGTCCTTCAATAATCTGAACTTCTTTTCTACTTATGTTGGGAGACCAGTATCCAGTTCGTGCATAGAGAATGTGTTCTCCTGTCGATCAACGTCCCAATGATGATTATGATCTCCAATGTAACGCCCATTTTAATTATTCAAGTTTTCTGATGTATTTATTTTCCGGCATGCTTGCGTGGAATTTGTTTGAGGAATTAAGGTCCATAATATTAGAAAAATATGATTAATAATAATGATAATATGATGATTAATAGTGTTGTTACTATTATTATTAATATTATTGTTATTATTATTGTATTTAAAAATATTATTGGAATTAATTTTGGAATAAAGAAAATATGGAAATATTATTATTGGGAATTAAGTGGAATAATAAGGGGATTATTTGGGATGAAGGGCATTGGTGGCATTTGGGAAAAGAGGAAGAGAAGGAACACGCATGTGAAGGAGAAGAACAAGGTAGAGAGGAAGAACGATCAAAGTGAACAAGCTTGGAAGGAAAGACGATCAAAGCTGTTGGAATTTCGGATTCTTCATCATCAGAACTGCATTTGAGGTAGGGGGAATGATCGGTAAAATTGGTAATCGCATGAATAATCGATAGAGGGGGGATTTCCCTAACCCCATAATTGATGATGAATTGCTTGGTAATTTTTGTTGTCGTTTCTGTTTTAATCGATGTTTGAATGTTAAAAACTCTTGCATGCAATGTTTGATGATGGTTTGAGAAATTGGGGATTTCGGTAGTTACAATGTTAAACCGAAATTGAGTTAATTGAGTAGAACATAGGTTTGATGATGATGTTGATATGAAAATTTGATTCTGAATGTGGTTGCTGTTCTGTTAAGATTGTTGCATGTGATCGTTTGGGTGAATTGCGGGTTTCGGAGTAGAATTGCCGTTTAAGCTGGAAGTGGATTAATCGGAAAATTTTGATGTTTTATCGGATGATGTGGGATTTAGTCGGGTCGATTATATGTAGAATACTAAGCCGATGTTGTCGGTGGTGTTTTGGTGAGAATTGGTGAGTGTGGGGGCTGCTGAATTCTGAATAGCAGAATTATTTTTCTGGAAACTTAGGTGTTCGCTGGGCGAATGAGGGGGTGAGCCTTCACCAGGCTTTGCCAGGCAAACTGGGCAGCGAATGCTGCTAGTTGCCTCTGTTTGGATTCTCCAGGGGTTTCGCCGGGCGAATGGTCAGTGAGTGTTTGCTGCGGGGCTTCTCCAGGCGAATGCGCCAGCGAGCCCGACAGCAGTTTATGTTTTGCTGATGTTCTGTGTTGATTTCTTTGGGGTTTTGGACCCTTGTTGGTCATGTTTGGTGATGAGCTTATTAGTGAACTATGGTGAGTGTATGTATGGTGTCGGGACGTGATTCCGTGATATCCGTGTGGTTATGATATTTGAATTGGTGTATATTATGATGTATGACTGTATGTGATGATGATGATGATGTGTGTGTGTGTGTGTGTGTGTGTGTGTGTGTGTGTGTGTGTATATATATATATATATATATATATATATATATATATATATATATATATATATATATATATATATATATATATATATATATATATATATATATATATATATATATATATATATATATATATATATATATATATATATATATATATATATATATATATATATATATATATATATATATATATATATATATATATATATATATATATATATATATATATATATATATATTGTTTATGACAGATTTCTTTTCCGCTGCATTTTTGTTGAAAACCATTTTAAAGAATTGTTTCTGTGGAAGTTTGGTGAAAATGTGACACCCCGTTTGTGTGGAAAACTCTGATAATTACTGAATGATTGTTTTATTTTATTTTGGGGAACGGGGTGTTAGAAGTTGGTATCAGAGCAGGTCCGTCCGTCCGGCCAGTGTTGTAGTTGAGTTTGTCTGTAGGATAGAGTTTGGTTGTTTTCCGTTAACCTGTTGTTGTGGTTGTTGAGCAGTATGGCGGGGAGGAATGATGTTGCGTTGGCTGCAGTTATGCAAGCAATGGCACAGGTGGTGGCCAATCAGAATCTGGCTGTGGGAGCACAGTTCAGAGACTTGACGCAGTTCCAAAGTAACAAGCCACCAAAGTTTGAAGGTGGGATTTTGGATCCGGAAGCTGCACAGAAGTGGCTAAAGGCGATAGAGAAGATCTTCAGAACCATGGGGTGCAGTGATGAGCAGAAGGTGAGGTTCGGTACTCACATGTTGGAGGGTGAAGCAGAGGCTTGGTGGGACAACTGTCGCCAGAGGTTGGAGGCTTCCGGAACTCCGATTACTTGGGAGGTGTTTCGAACGGGTTTTCTGGAAAAGTATTTTTCGGAGGATATCAGAAGTGCTAAAGAGGTAGAATTTCTAGAGCTGAAGCAGGGCAATATGTCGGTGGCCGAGTATGCGGCTAGATTTGAAGAGTTGGCTCAGTATTGTCCCCATTACAATACTGACGAGGCAATGACTTCTAAGTGCCTGAAGTTTGAGAATGGGTTGCGACCGGAGATCAAGATGGGAATAGCTTGTCAGAAGATCAGGAGCTATCCTGAGTTGGTGAGTAGAAGCCGAATTTATGATAATGACAACCGAGCAAGGATTGCACACTATAAGGCGGTGAATGACCGTAAGGATAAGCAAAGATTCGGTGGTACACCTTACAGCGTGCCAACCGATAAGGGAAAGCAGAAGGTTGTGGCTGATAAGAAGTTCAGAGAGAGGAAAACATCGATGGATTTGAAATGTTATTGGTGCGGTGTTGTGGGGCATCGCGTTAGCGATTGTCCTCATGAAGCGAAGAAGCACTTTAAGTGTGGGAAGTCGGGCCATATGATGGCAGATTGCAGGACTAATATGCCTACTTGCTATAACTGCGGTGAGAAAGGCCATATTAGTACTCATTGTGAGAAACCGAGGAGGGCTCAAGCGCCTCAGGTCAGCGGTAAAGTGTTTGCTGTGGTGGGGACTCAGTCGGCGGACGAGGGGCATTCGATCAAAGGTACTTGTTTTATCAATAATGTTCCTTTGACTGCTATGATTGATACGGGTGCGACCCACTCGTTTATCTCTATTGATTGTGTGAAGAGGTTAGGTTTGGTACCGTCTACTCTTGAGCGGCGGATGACTATTGAAACTCCCTCGATTGGTTCAGTGACTACTTCGTTAGTGTGTTTGAAGTGTCCACTGACTATTTTTGGCCGATATTTTGGAGTGGATCTGATTTGTTTACCACTTGGTGGTTTGGATGTTATTCTGGGTATGAACTGGTTGGAGTTCAACCGAGTCTACATTGATTGTTATCAGAAGGTGTTATTGTTTCTGACTCTAGAAGAGAAAGCTTTGGCAGACTCCTTATCTAGTAAGGAATTGAGAACTTTGTTAGAAGATGACGCTAAGGTGTTTGCTTTATTTGCATCATTGTCGGTTGACAGTAGGGCGTTATTGGATGGGTTATCCGTGGTGAATGAGTTTTCGGAGGTGTTCCCTGATGATATTACAGAGTTGCCTCCGAAGAGAGAAATTGAGTTTAGCATTGACCTTGTTCCTAGTACGAGGCCTATTTCTATGGCGCCGTATAGGATGTCGGCAACGGAATTGGCCGAGTTGAAGTCTCAAATTGGAGAGTTGTTGGATAGAAAGTTTATCAGGCCAAGTGTGTCTCCGTGGGGAGCTCCACTATTGTTAGTGAAGAAGAAGGATGGTAGCATACGGTTGTGCATCGATTACCGTCAGTTGAATAAAGTGACCATCAAGAACAAATATCCTCTTCCAAGGATTGATGATTTGATGGATCAGTTGGTGGGAGCTCGTGTGTTTAGTAAGATTGACTTGAGGTCGGGTTATCATCAGATCAAAGTGAGAGAAGGTGATATTCAGAAGATGGCGTTTAGGACTCGATATGGACATTATGAGTATGCAGTAATGCCTTTCAGAGTGTCTAATGCGCCAGGAGTGTTCATGGAGTATATGAACCGTATCTTCCATTCTTATTTGGATCAGTTTATTGTCGTGTTCATTAATGATATATTGATTTATTCTAAGTCTGAGAAAGAGCATGTGGAACATTTGCGGATTGCTTTGCAAGTGTTAAAGGATAACAAGTTGTTTGCTAAGTTATCGAAGTGTGAGTTCTGGTTGAAGACGGTGAGTTTCTTGGGGCATGTTATTTCTAGTGATGGTGTTTCGGTAGACCCATCAGAGGTGAGCGTATTGTTACAGTGGGAACTGCCGAAGACGGTAACTGAGGTTAAAAGCTTTTTGGGTTTGGCAGGGTATTACCGAAGGTTTATTGAAGGATTTTCTAGATTGGCGTTGCCGTTGACTCAGTTGACGAGGAAAGACCAAGTGTTTGTGTGGGATGTTGCTTGTGAAGAGAGTTTTGAAGAGCTGAAAAAGAGATTGACTTCAGCGCCGGTGTTGGGGTTGTAAGAACACAGATTGTTTCTTAGTAATGTCTCTATGTTTTGATGATAACACTTATGAATTTTGTATTCATGAATTATATACTCTAAATTTGTTCTAGACTGTTTGCTACAGGTACTAAAGAAAATATTCTTAAAGAGCAAATTTGGATCTGAACAATGATATTATGAAAGGCTTCAAAGGCTCAAGAGTATCTTAAATGAAGATCTGAACGCTGTCTCCAGAAGAATCTGAGTGTTGTCTACTGAAGATTCTGAAGCAGAAGCCTCTAAAGAATAGAAGACTCTGAGAGTTCAGAAGCTTAGTCATCAGAAGACTCTGAAGATACTGCGCTGCATAAGTATTGAGAATCTGATATAGAAAACTCTGCTCTGACAGAACTACACGCTCAAGCACACAAGCTGCATATACTCTGATTCAGCATAATCTGAAGAACATCCCAAGACTCTGAAGATCCAGAAGATCTCTACTCTGGAGATTCTGAAGATCCAGACTCTGATGTTGATAGCTGAACTTACTTAGTGAAGAAGATTTGAATATGTCCGTTGGCATATCTCAACAGCTCTTTCCTCTTTTATGCTAGACACAAGAACACAGACAAAAAGGTTTTATCTGTGCATTCCATTCTAAGGAAAGTTTCTGCAACGTAAAGACAAAAGGCACCAGGCTTTTTCAGCACAGCCTCCAACGTTGAGAAGACTTCATGGATCTAAGTGCCTATATAAAGAAGTCCACTCCATCTTCTTCATGTGAAGAACTTCTTGCAAAAATCACTCATCAAAGCAAATCTCTCAAAAGCTCTTATATTCTATTTGCTATAACATTGTTCTTAAACTTAAGAGAAATATCACAGTTGTGATAATAGCTTTTTAGAAGCATTCTTACTCTTGTAATAGTTTTACATTGATTGTAAAAGGTTTCCTTAAGAGGATCCAGTTGGGATCAGTAGCTCTTGAGAAGACTAAGAACAGTTGTTCTTAGGTGTTACTATTGTAATCTGTTTGATTAAATAGTGGATTAAGTCCTTGACTGAGAAAGGCAAACCACTGTTGAGAGGGTGGACTGGAGTAGTTGAGTTCAATGAACCAGGATAAAAATAATTGTGTTCAAATCTTTGATTATTTGTCATACTTATTCAACCCCCCTTCTAAGTATTTTCTCACCTTCAGTTGGCATCAGAGCTCCGGTTCTGCGTGTGCTACCATTTAACCGTGTCAGTAAAGATCCAGTGAGAAAAGTTACTTTGATATATATTTGTTTGTCATTATGGGTGATGCTTCTACATCCAACTGTAACAAATATGAAGGGGATAGAATCAGCACAAAGCCTCCTATGTTTGATGGAGAGAAATTTGATTACTGGAAGGATAGGATAGAAAGTTTCTTCCTTGGGTATGATGCTGATTTGTGGGACTTGGTCATTGATGGCTATGAACATCCTACAAATGAGGATGGCAAGAAAATTGATAGAAAATCAATGACAGAAGCCCAGAAGAAGGATTTCAAAAATCACCATAAGGCTAGGACAATATTGCTTAATGCAATCTCTCATACTGAGTATGAAAAGATTACTAACAGAGAAACAACTCGTGGAATGTTTGAGTCACTTAAAATGACTCATGAGGGAAATTCTCAAGTGAAGGAGACCAAGGCTCTGGCGCTTATGCAGAAGTATGAAGCGTTCAAAATGGAAGAATCTGAAAATATAGAAACTATGTTTTCTAGATTTCAGATCCTCACAGCTGGTCTAAAAGTTCTGGACAAGGGATACTCCACATCAGATCATGTAAAGAAAATCATCAGAAGTCTACCTACCAGATGGAGACCAATGGTGACTGCCTTGAAGATGGATAAAGATCTGAACAAGATCTCTTTAGAAGAACTCATCAGCTCACTGAGGAGCCATGAAATTGAGCTTGAGGAAGATGAACCTCAAAAGAAAGAGAAAGGTAAATCTATTGCTTTAAAATCTAATAAATCTGCTAAAGCTTTGCAGGTTATTGAAGAAAGCTCTGAAGGATCTTCTTCTGAAGAAGAAGATGAATTATCCATGTTGTCCAGAAGGATCAACAAACTCTGGAAGCACAAGGGAAAGAAGTTCAACAACTTCAGAAAATATGATCATAGAAAGGAATCTTCTGGGCACAGAAGATCTGGCAAGAAAGAAGTTGTATGCTATGAGTGCAAAGAACCTGGGCATTACAAGAATGATTGCCCCAAACTTCAAAGAGAAAAACCCAAGAAGAAGTTTGACAAAAAGAAGAAGGTTCTGATGGCAACATGGGATAACTCAGATGAATCTGAATCATCTTCTGAATCAGAAGAAGAATGTGCTAATGTTGCACTGATGGCCAGCATAGAAGATCAGGAGGAAGGAACTTCAGGATCTGAATCTGATTCTGAATCTGACTCTAACGCTGAAGAGGTAATGGCTAAACTTACTAAAGAAGAACTTATCAAAGTGTTATCAGAAGTTCTGAAAAGCTATAACAATATCAAACTCAAATACAAGAAGCTGAAAAGCAGTCTTGAATCTGAGATTGATCTTCTGAAGACAGAACTTGTTGAGCAAAAAGAAATTAATCTGAAAATCAAAAATGACTTTGAAATAGCTCAACAAGAATCTGAATCTGAGACTAAGTCATGTGAAAACATTTTAGAAAAATATGACTCTAGCTTTCAGAGATTCCTTACTAAGAGCATAGACAGAAGCAAGATGGCTTCTATGATCTATGGTGTTAGTGGGAACAACAGAAGAGGTATTGGATATGAATCTTCCTATGGAAGTAATCCAAAATCTATTGACAAACTCTTCATCAAGAAGACACCTCTGTACTCTCAATTTAAGTTTGGTCACTTAAATGACATTAAACACACAAGCACTGAGAAGAATACTTATGTGTTTAAACCCAAGGCAAGTCAGAATAAACATTATGTTGAAAAACAGAAGTTTAGACAAACCTACAAACCAACTAACCCTAAAGGACCCAAGAAGATCTGGGTACCTAAGAGCAAAATAATCCCTGTTGCAGATGTTCTTAGCAGCAAGGTCAGGACGCCAGTCATGGTACCTGGACTCTGGATGCTCACGACACATGACAGGAGAAAGGTCTATGTTCCAAAGCCTGGAACTTAGATCTGGAGGTGACGTGAAGTTTGGAGGGAACCAGAAAGGCAAGATCATTAGATCTGGCACTATTGGAAATGGTAAACTTCCCTCTATAACTAATGTTTTACTTGTTGAAGGCTTAAAACATAACTTATTGTCCATAAGTCAATTAAGTGACAATGGTTATGATATTACCTTTAATCAAAAATGTTGTAAAGCTATTAGTCAAAAGGATGGCTCTATCCTATTTAGTGGTAAGAGGAAAAACAACATTTATAAAATAAATCTTTCAGAACTTAAAGTTCAGAATGTTAAATGCCTCTTGTCTGTTAATGAAGAGCAATGGGTCTGGCACAGAAGATTGGGGCATATTAATATGAGACGTATATCTCAAATTAATAAACTTAATCTTGTCAGAGGACTTCCTAATCTGAAGTTCACCTCAGATGCTCTTTGTGAAGCATGCCAAAAAGGGAAGTTTTTAAAATCATCTTTTAAATCAAAAAATGTTGTTTCTACTTCCAGACCACTAGAATTACTTCATATTGATCTGTTTGGGCCAGTGAAAACTGCATCCATCAGAGGCAAGAAGTATGGATTAGTCATTGTTGATGACTATAGTAGATGGACATGGGTAAAGTTCTTAAAACACAAGGATGAGTCACATTCTGTGTTCTTTGACTTCTGCAAGCAAGTCCAGAATGAAAAAGATTTCAAAATTATAAAAGTTAGAAGTGATCATGGTGGTGAATTTGAAAATAAATATTTTGAAAAATATTTTTCTGAAAATGGCATTGCTCATGATTTTTCCTGTCCTAGAACTCCACAACAAAATGGGGTTGTAGAGAGGAAAAACAGAACTCTGCAAGAAATGGCCAGAACCATGATTAATGAGACAAATCTGGAAAAACACTTTTGGGCAGAAGCAATCAACACAGCCTGTTACATTCAGAACAGAGTGTCTATAAGACCTCTTCTGGAGAAGACTCCATATGAACTGTGGAAGAATAGAAAGCCCAACATTTCATATTTTCATCCTTTTGGGTGTATTTGTTATATGTTAAATACTAAAGAAAATCTGAACAAGTTTGATTCCAAAGCACAGAAGTGTTTCATGCTTGGATATTCTGAACGCTCTAAAGGCTACAGAGTATACAACACTGAGACACAGATTGTGGAAGAATCTATTCATGTCAGATTTGATGATAAGCTTGGCTCTGAAAAGCCAAAGCAGTTTGAAAGTTCTGCAGATAGAGAAGTGATTCTCATAGACTCTGAAGGCTCAGAGGCAGAAAAGGCTAAAGAGAAGGAATCTGAAGCAACTCCAGATGTTATTCCCTTATCTTCTCAATTGGACAACTTACACATTTCTGAAAGATCAAATGTCAGAGGATCTTCTTCCAGAATCAAGGCATCTCACCTAGAAGATGTAATTATTGGAAAGAAAGATGATCCAATCAGGACAAGATCCTATCTCAGAACATCTGAATCTTCATTGTTTAGCTTAGTGTCAATAATTGAACCAACATCTGTGGATAGGCTCTGAAAGATAATGAATGGATTATTGCCATGCAAGAAGAGCTAAATCAATTCACCAGAAATGAAGTTTGGGATCTGGTTCCTAGACCTAAAGGATTCAACATTATTGGAACAAAATGGGTCTTCAGGAATAAGTTGAATGAAAAGGGAGAAGTTGAAAGGAATAAGGCAAGGTTGGTTGCTCAAGGTTACAGTCAACAAGAAGGTATTGATTACACTGAAACTTATGCTCCAGTGGCAAGGCAGAGTTTGAGATGAGCATGATGGGAGAATTGAGATTCTTTTTGGGAATCAAAGTCAACCAGACTCCAGATTGCACCTACATACATCAGACCAAATATGTTAAAGAGCTTCTGAAGAAGTTCAACATGGTTGATAGTAAGATGGCAAAGACTCCAATGCACCCTACAAGCACTCTTGGTAAGGAAGAGGTAAGTAAGAAGGTAGATCAGAAACTCTACAGAGGTATGATAGGATCTCTTCTATACTTGACTGCTTCTAGACCTGATATTTTGTTTAGTGTTTGCTTATGTGCAAGATTCCAATCAAATCCTAGAGAATCACACTTAACAGTTGTTAAGAGGATTCTAAGGTATCTGAAAGGTACTACTAACATGGGTCTGTGTTACAGAAGATCTGATGAATTTTCATTAGTTGGATTCTGTGATGCTGATAATGTTGGAGACAGAGTTGAACGTAAAAGCACTTCTGGAAGCTGTCAGTTTCTTGGAAGTCATCTGATCTCATGGTACAGCAAGAAGCAACCCGCTATTGCACTATCAACTACAGAGGCAGAATACATTGCTGCTGCTGGATGTTGTACGCAGATGCTCTGGATGAGGAGTCAGTTAGAAGATTATCAGATCTATGAGAGTAATCTTTCTATCTTCTGTGATAATACTTCTGCTATATGTTTGTCAAAAAATCCAATCTTACACTCTAAGGCTAAACATATAGAAATTAAACATCACTTCATCAGAGACTATGTTCAGAAGGGTGTAATAAATCTAGCTTTTGTTGATACAGATCATCAATGGGCTGATATTTTCACAAAACCCCTTGCTGAAGATAGGTTTAAGTTCATTCTGAAAAATATTTGTATGGATTTTTGTCCAGAGTAATATTTATCAGAGGCAACTTCTCAGATGCAAAATGTTTAAAGATCTGAAGTATTTCATCTGATTATTTGTTCATTTATCTTTGATTGATTTATTTGTGTGAAACTCTGAACTAACAAACTCAGAAGATCTAAACGTTGGAAACGTTTCATTTCTTGAGAGACATCAGATGCACATACAAAGCAAACACGTGTCACTCAGAATCTGAAAAGATGGAGTGCTCTACTGAATTGACGTTTGAGGTACTGCTTTGAAAATCTCATTTTTCTTGGATTTCCCCCCATTTGTCATAACTTTAAATTGAAATGATTATTTTCATTAAATGCTATGTGTAAACGTGCGTAGGTGTCTATTGATGTGCCCAATGTTTGATTTTTTTTGGTTTTCTATAAATCCCACCTATCACACTATTTTCACACTTTTCACACTCACTACACTTATGCGTTTTTGCTTACTCTTCAACCTCTACCAAAACCCTAAACCCAAATCAAAATCTTCATCTTCATCAATGGCTTCTTCATCAAATGCTGCTTGGAAATGTTTCATCTGGATGTTCAACAAAGCTGCTTTAAAAGTTAGAGCTAAATGTTCTAAGCTTGCAAAGACTCAGTTTGCAGAGTTAATCAAGATAACTCTGATGAACATGCCTCCTCCTCCTCCTGTGTTGCTTCTGGAAGTTGCTCCTCCAGAGGCTCCTGCATCTGAATTGGTTGAACAAGCTTCTGAAGAGAACCAGTCTGAAGAGAACATTGCTGCTACTGCATCTGCTTCTTCTTCATCTGTGGTCACAGAGCTTGTAAATGATGTTAAGGAAATAAAAGATTTGATGGTAAAGCAAGAGAAGACAACTGATGAGATCAAGACCTGGATGTCTAAGCAAGAAGAGTCAACAGCCAAAATGACATAGCTTCTGACCCTTATTGCCTCACGCCAGACTTAGTTTTATTTGATGTTTTTGCACATGTTATTGCTTCTGTTGTTTTCTTATTGTTGTGTTATGCTTTTTGACATCTATCTGTTCTTTTGTGACTCTGTTTGATTGTGAACTCTGATCTATTTAAATGAAAGTTGATGTTTTTTCTTCTATATGCTTCTTTTCTTCTGTATCTTTATGTCTTTAAAAATCTTTTTGATTATGACAAAAAGGGGGAGAAAAAGAGAATCTGATTGTTCAACCTATAAGCAATTACTAAAACTGAAATTCAGACATTTTATTAACTTACTTTGAATTTAAGTCTTTCAGATTACATTGATATATCTGACATAATTCATTGAAGTTACCCTGAGACTTTTCCAACCAGAACCTGATCTTCCAAAGCAAATCTGAGTATTCAATCAACTCTGATATCTTAATCTGATACCTATACTCTAAAACATAATTCAAGCAAGATGATAACCAGGCGCTCTGACTGAAGGAAGTCATAATTATCTGGCATCAAGATTTAATTCTGAAAGTCAAACCTCTTGCATCAGGCTCTGAATCTGAAATATACTTAATCAAAAAGGGAAGTGTTTTCTTCTATTAGAGTATTCATTTCAAGGGGAGATTATTAATCTCAGGGGGAGTTATAATTCATACTTTTTATTGAACAAAATTTCTTATGTTTTGTCATCATCAAAAAGGGGGAGATTGTAAGAACACAGATTGTTTCTTAGTAATATCTCTATGTTTTGATGATAACACTTATGAATTTTGTATTCATGAATTATATACTCTAAATTTGTTCTAGATTGTTTGCTACAGGTACTAAATAAAATATTCTTAAAGAGCAAATTTGGATCTGAACAATGATATTATGAAAGGCTTCAAAGGCTCAAGAGTATCTTAAATGAAGATCTGAACGCTGTCTCCAGAAGAATCTGAGTGCTGTCTACTGAAGATTCTGAAGCAGAAGCCTCTAAAGAATAGAAGACTCTGAGAGTTCAGAAGCTTAGTCATCAGAAGACTCTGAAGATACTGCGCTGCATAAGTATTGAGAATCTGATATAAAAGACTCTGCTTATACAGAACTACACGCTCAAGCACACAAGCTGCATATACTCTGATTCAGCATAATCTGAAGAACATCCCAAGACTCTGAAAATCCAGAAGATCTCTACTCTGGAGATTCTGAAGATCCAGACTCTGATGTTGATAGTTGAACTTACTTAGTGAAGAAGATTTGAATATGTCCGTTGGCATATCTCAACAGCTCTTTCCTCTTTTATGCTAGACACAAGAACACTGACAAAAAGGTTTTATCTGTGCATTCCATTATAAGGAAAGTTTCTGCAACGTAAAGATAAAAGGCACCAGGCTTTTTCAGCACAACCTCCAACGTTGAGAAGACTTCATGGATCTAAGTGCCTATATAAAGAAGTCCACTCTATCTTCTTCATGTGAAGAACTTCTTGCAAAAATCACTCATCAAAGCAAATCTCTCAAAAGCTCTTATATTCTATTTGCTATAACATTGTTCTTAAACTTAAGAGAAATATCACAGTTGTGATAATAGATTTTTAGAAGCATTCTTACTCTTGTAATAGTTTTACATTGATTGTAAAAGGTTTCCTTAAGAGGATCCAGTTGGGATCAGTAGCTCTTGAGAAGACTAAGAACAGTTGTTCTTAGGTGTTACTATTGTAATCTGTTTGATTAAATAGTGGATTAAGTCCTTGACTGAGAAAGGCAAATCACTCTTGAGAGGGTGGACTGGAGTAGTTGAGTTCAACGAACCAGGATAAAAATAACTGTGTTCAAATCTTTGATTATTTGTCATACTTATTCAACCCCCCCCCCCCTTCTAAGTATTTTCTCACCTTCAGGGGTTACCGAATACGAGCGAGCCTTTTGTGGTGTATTTTGATGCGTCTAAGATGGGATTAGGCGGAGTTCTTATGCAGAATGGTAAATTAGTGGCTTATGCTTCGCGGTAATTGAGGGTACATGAGCGGAATTATCCTACCCACGACCTTGAATTGGCTGCGGTGGTTTTTGTGTTGAAGATTTGGAGACAATATTTGTATGGTTCAAGGTTTGAGGTGTTCAGTGATCACAAGAGCTTGAGGTATTTGTTTGATCAGAAAGAATTGAATATGAGGCAGAGAAGGTGGTTGGAATTCTTGAAAGATTATGATTTTAGTTTGAGTTATCACCCAGGAAAAGCGAATGTTGTTGCGGATGCCTTAAGCAGGAAAGTGATTCATATGTCAGCTTTGATGGTGAAAGAGGTGGAGCTTATTGAGCAGTTCCGAGATTTGAGCATGGTTTATGATTTTACGGCAGATGGTGTGATGTTGGGTAAATTGCAAGTGAAGAATGATTTCTTGGATATGATTAGAGAACATCAGAAGTTGGATGTGAAACTTGTGGATTTGATGCGCGGAGCCGGAGGCGACTCCGGTAGTGATTTCAAGTTGGATGGTGCTGGTGTGTTGAGGTTTCGGGGCAGAATTTGTGTGCCAGATAATGGCGAGCTGAAGAGGTCCATTTTAGACGAAGGACATCATAGTAGCCTGAGTGTTCATCCAGGAGCTACGAAGATGTATCAGGATTTGAAATAGTTATTTTGGTGGTCAGGAATGAAAAGAGATATCGCTCGTTTTGTTTATGCTTGTTTGATATGTCAGAAATCAAAAGTGGAGCATCAGAGACCTTCTGGGATGATGCAACCGTTAGAGATTTCGGTTTGGAAGTGGGATTGTATCGCCGTGGATTTTGTTACAGGACTGCCGAATACGGCGAGGATTTGATGCGATTTGGGTAATTGTAGATCGGCTTACAAAGTCTGCACATTTTGTGCCGATTAGTATCAGGTTTCCGTTGGAGAAGCTGGCAGAGATCTATATTCGGGTGATTGTGAAGCTGCATGGTGTGCCGTTGAGTATTGTGTCGGATAGAGATCCGAGGTTCACTTCAGAATTCTGGAAGGGTTTGCAAGAAGCTTTGGGTACCAAGTTGAAGTTGATTTCAGCGTATCATCTGCAAACGGATGGACAGTTGGAGAGGACTATTCAAACGCTAGAGGATTTGTTACGGGCTTGTGTTTTGGAGAAAGGTGGTACGTGGGATACTCATTTGCCATTGGTAGAGTTCACGTACAACAACAGTTACCATTCTAGTATCGGAATGGCACCGTTTGAGGCTCTTTATGGTCGGAGGTGCAGGACTCCTCTGTGTTAGTACGAGTAAGGTGAGAATGTTATTTTGGGGCCAGAGTTGGTGCAGCAGACTACTGAGACAGTGCAGATGATCCGTGAGAAGATGAGAGCATCGCAGGATAGGCAGAAGAGTTATTATGATAACCGAAGGAAAGAATTGGAATTCAGTGAAGGTGATCATGTATTTTTGAGGGTTAACCCAGTGACTGGTGTAGGACGTGCATTGAAGTCCAAGAAGCTGGATCCGAAGTTCATTGGGTTGTATCAGATTTTGCAGAGGATTGGTGTTGTGGCTTATAGGGTGGCGTTGCCGCCGGAGCTTTCGAACTTGCATGACGTGTTTCATGTGTCGCAACTTCGGAAGTACGTATCTGATCCGTCTCATGTGATTCATAGAGATGATGTTCAAGTTAGAGAGAATCTGACCGTTGAGACAATGCCGTTGAGAATCGAGGATCGCAAGATGAAGCGACTCAGAGGAAAGGAGATGCCTTTAGTGAGAATGGCTTGGGGAGGTGCTGTAGGAGGCAGTGTAACTTGGGAATTGGAAAGCAGGATGCAGGAAGCGTATCCAGAATTGTTTCCATCAGGTATTTTCGAGGACGAAAATAATTAAAGTGGGGGAGAGTTGTAACGCCCATTTTAATTATTCAAGTTTTTTGATGTATTTATTTTTCGGCATGCTTGCGTGGAATTTGTTTGAGGAATTAAGGTCCATAATATTAGAAAAATATGATTAATAATAATGATAATATGATGATTAATAGTGTTGTTACTATTATTATTAATATTATTGTTATTATTATTGTATTTAAAAATATTATTGGAATTAATTTTGGAATAAAGAAAATGTGGAAATATTATTATTGGGAATTAAGTGGAATAATAAGAGGATTATTTGGGATGAAGGGCATTGGTGGCATTTGGGAAAAGAGGAAGAGAAGGAACACGCATGTGAAGGAGAAGAACAAGGTAGAGAGGAAGAACGATCAAAGTGAACAAGCTTGGAAGGAAAGACGATCAAAGCTGTTGGAATTTCAGATTCTTCATCATCAGAACTACATTTGAGGTAAGGGGGGAATGATTGGTAAAATTGGTAATTGCATGAATAATCGGTAGAGGGGGGATTTCCCTAACCCCATGATTGATGATGAATTGCTTGGTAATTTGTGTTGTCGTTTCTGTTTTAATCGATGTTTGAATGTTGAAAACTCTTGCATGCAATGTTTGATGATGGTTTAAGAAATTGGGGATTTCGGTAGTTACGATGTTAAACCGAAATTGAGTTAATTGAGTAGAACATAGGTTTGATGATGATGCTGATATGAAAATTTGATTCTGAATGTGGTTGTTGTTCTGTTAAGATTGTTGCATGTGATCGTTTGGGTGAATTGCGGGTTTCGGAGTAGAATTGCCGTTTAAGTCGGAAGTGGATTAATCGGCAGAATTTGATATTTTATCGGATGATGTGGGATTTAGTCGGGTCGATTATATGTAGAATACTAAGCCGATGTTGCCGGTGGTGTTTTGGCGAGAATTGGTGAGTGTGGGGGCTGTTGAATTCTGAATAGTAGAATTACTTTTCTGGAAACGCAGGTGTTCGCTGGGCGAATGAGGGGGCGAGCCTTCGCCAGGCGAACTGGGCAGCGAATGCTGCCAGTTGCCTCTGTTTGGATTCGTCGGGCAAATGGTCAGCGAGTGTTTGATGCGGGGCTTCGCCAGGCGAATGCGCCAGCGAGCCCGACAGCAGTTTGTGTTTTGCTGCTGTTCTGTGTTGATTTCTTTGGGGTTTTGGACCCTTGTTGGTCATGTTTGGTGATGAGCTTATTAGTGAGCTGTGGTGAGTGTATGTATGGTGTCAGGACGTGATTCTGTGATATCTGTGTGGTTATGATATTTGAATTGGTGTATATTATGATGTATGACTATGGTGATGGGTGAGGCATGTTTGATATATGATAAATTGTGATCAGTAGGATCGTGTGCGCCTCGTGTGCGTTATGTTTATATGTTTCATGGTGATATATGATGGAATAGATCAGTAGGATCATGTGCACCGTGAGTGCTTGTGTTATTCTGCATAGTGTCTGCATAGCATGTGGACGAGATTGAATCGTGGCTCAGATGGGGCGTATGTGATTCACCCGTGCTCCAAGTGGGGAGCGTGGACGGGAGTTGAATCGTTGCTCAGATGGAGCGCATGCGATTCACCCGTGCTCCAAGTGGGGAGTGTTGGTAGGGATAGATCGTTGCTCAGATGGAATGCATGCGATCTATCCTGAGATTTGATTATATGGGCTCAGGAGGAGCGTGGCAGGGATAGATCGTTGCTCAGATGGAGTGTATGTGATCTATCTTGAGTTGAGTCGGTACCGCATGTCATTGTGTCGAGTTGCATGTGTTGCATTGTAAAGTGTGTTGTGTTGGTATGGGACAGTAGGTCCAGATTTGATGTATATGAAGTGATGTTTATATGTGTTCTGCCTTTTATTTCATGTACATTATTACCGTTATATTTGATCGTGATTTCTCACCCCTGTTGTTATTGTGGTCTGTGCTTCTTCGGAAGTACAGACAATCTAGGTGCTTAGCTAGCTTGGATTGTGGCGAGTCGTAGGGATGCTCTGATACGTAACACCGGGGCTTTTGGGAGTATCTGTGTCTATTTGATGATTTTGTGTGCCCCTGTGGCGTATCTTGTTTTGTTGGGATTCGATGATGATATTTCGTGTATTTTGGGCAGATGACTGACTTGATGTATGTGATGATGTGTGTGTGTGTATATATATATATATATATATATATATATATATATATATATATATATATATATATATATATATATATATATATATATATATATATATATATATATATATATATATATATATATATATATATATATATATATATATATATATATATATATATATATATATATATATATATATATATATATATATATATATATATATATATATATATATTTCTTTTCCGCTGCATTTTTGTTGAAAACCATTTTAAAGAATTGTTTCTGTGGAAGTTTGGTGAAAATGTGACATCCTCTTTGTGGGGAAAACTCTGATAATTGCTGAATGATTATTTTATTTTGTTTTGGGGAACGGGTGTAAGAGCAAGATTTGTCTCTACAGGATTATCTCTATGTTTTGATGATAACAATTGAGTATTTGTGAAAGAACCATTTTATGGTTTAATGTTTGTTATGTGCAGATCATATTAAATTAAATATATTAGATCAAACAATCAAAAGCAACGTGTACAACTAGTAATATATGGAATTACTATGTGTAACGTCATAAAGCGCTTGGGAGAAGCTAGTTTGCTTATGTATCTGATCACCATCAGTAAGGAACCAAGGATGCTGTATAGTGCAGTTGCAATGCTCCTGTGGTTTATGATCTGAAGAAGTGCATCTGATCTAAAAGCAAATGAAGCTCAATAAAGAAGTAAGTTTGTTTCTGCATCTGATCATGTTCAATAAAGAATCAAGGATGCTGGATATTGCAGTTGCAATGCATCTGTGGATTCTGATCTGAGTTGTGCATCTGATCTGGAAGCTAACGAGCGTCTTTGAAGAGTGAGCCCTCTAAAGAACTGAAGTGCTGAAGAATCTGATGACTTGAAGTTCTGAAGGCTGAAGGCTCTGAAGACCAAGTGCGTCAAGACTCTGAAGACATGTTCTGAAGGACAAAACTCTGAAGACTCTGAAGACATGTTCTGAAGGTCAAGACTCTGAAGACTCTGAAGACATGTTCTGAAGGTCAAGACTCTGAAGATATAATCATCTGAAGAAGTTTGTGCTGAAGACTCTGATGACTTGAAGTTCTGAAGGCTGAAGGCTCTGAAGACCAAGTGCAAAAGACTCTGAAGACCAGACTCTGAAGAAGAAAGATTATGAAGCTTCACCAGACAAGACGTGTTCAATCAGATGAGCTGTTGCTATCAACTCTGATGAAAAAAGTGCTGAAGTCAGAATCTGATGTTTACTATGCTATCTATACCAAAGTAGTTTCTGAACTACTCATCTGTAACATCATCAGAAGAACCAAGCCAGAAGCAAATTTGTCCAAGCTGTTAAATGGAATATTACCGTTGCAAGAAAAGGACAAGAAAGTGATGTCATCCAACACGTGCTTATTCTATCCGTTGAAATATGACCGTTGGAAATAGAAAGGACTTTTCTATCCTCACAACGTCATTCTTGGAATCACTATAAAGGCAGAATCATTTGTTTATTCAAATGTTGCAAAAAAAACCTGCTGATTGCCATAATTGTTGGACGGGCTGGTGGCTAGAGTTGTTGCTCTGTTGCTACTGTTGCAAAGAGAAGAAAAGCTTAAATGAAAAGAAGCCTTAGTGCTCACACACAGAAAAGCTTTTAAGCAATATGGAAACTATTGTTCTTATAATCTCTTAGAGATTTATTATTAGATTAGTTTCTATATTAGAAAGCAAGGAGTTGTTGCTCAATACTTGCTAGGAACTTAATTAGGAGTAATCTGCTTATTTGAGAAGCACTTATGTAATCTCCGGCAACACAAATTCTTTTTAGAATTAAGTGGTTCCTCAAGTGATCTTGTTAAGATCAGTATACTTGAGATGACAAGTGACAGTAGTCATTTGTGGAAATCCTAATAGGAGATCTTTAGTGATCGGATTCTATTAAGGTGTCAATGAACGTTATATCCTTAGGGATCCCTGAACGTGTCATTGTCAAGTTGTTAGTCACTTGCAGTTAGCTTGTGCATCTGTAATCAGTTCGGTTATAGTGGATTAAGTCCTTATTTGATTAAGGCGAAATCACCTTGGAAGGGTGGACTGGATTAGCTTGAGAGTTGCTCAAGTGAACCAGGATATATGTTGTGTTCTTTACTTTCAGTATGCTTTGTTATTTATGCTTCCGCAATATATTTAATATAAGCGCATAAAAGCATCAAGTTAAGAAGAAGACAAGAAATCAAAAAGGTTTATAAGAAGGCATAAACCCAATTCAATCCCCCCTTTCTTGTGTTTATTTCACACCTTCAATTGGTATCAGAGCTCCGGTTCTGTTATTGATGGATATCAAACACCTAACAGTGTCAGATAAAGATCCACAGGCTGTGTGAAGAAATACTTTTGGGGATTTTTTTACCGTTCCTACAATTTCAGTCTCACATCAGTTTTTGAGGATAATGAGTACTAAAATTGTAATCTATTGGGTTACCTTGAGCATGTCACTGATTCTGTGAAGTTTGAAGTTTGAAGTGTTGTAGCCTTCAACAACAAATCTCCTCCAGAAGATTCTGAAAGAAGAATGAAGAATCAGCTGACAGGATAGATTCATCAGATAAGAAGATATATCTGTTGAATGCTGATCTGAAAATACGTTTGGATTTACAACATATTTGCTCAAAGATAAATCTTCTGCAAGCAATAATTCTTGATCTCTAAAGATTAATTCTGGTGAGTATGAGATGTTTTCAAGAAACGGATTAGTCCACACTTGACTTTCTCATGACAACTCATTGGGATTTATCTTAAGTAAGAAAAGATATATTGTTGGCTAATGAATCCTATTCATCAGAACGCCAGAATGAAGTCTGCAGAAAAGGGTAAGTTTAGAAAAATATTCAAATCTGGAAGAAATGATTCTTCAGATCCAAAACATTTGAAAGTTGCTCTCCTTGAAGAGCTTCAAAGAATTCTGCAGAGGTTTCTAGAAAGGCAGTGTTTCTAACTCATCTGGATTATGATGATATGATGAATTCAGAAGGTCTCATTAGAAGTAGCATGGACAATTAAGTTCTATTAACTCGAGATGTTGAACAAACTGAAATTGGTCAGATGCTATCAGACATTATTTTTCAGAAATTCATAATGAATGTTTTGAGAAATAAAGATATGAGGAAAGATACAATGACAGTAGTCATTCTGTCAAATGTAAAAAGGATTTAAGTTTCTGGGGTTATTCAATTTGAATAAGTCAGTAAACATTCTTTTTCAAGAGCAGATGTTATGTCAACTCTGATAATCTAACTCCTTACATGTTAGCTCAGCATTGTAAGAGCAAAATTATCAGTCAGACTGTGTCTTTTGATGCATCTAAGTTTGATGATAACTGTATCTAGATTGGATCTGTATTTGTTTCAAGCAGAAAAATTCAGAAGATGAAGCCTGATGGAAGCTAGATGCTCTCTACACATGAAAATCAGATTATCTGTGCTCTGAGGATGTCTCTCAAGAATCAAATGGATGTTGTTGTGTTGATGAAGATGTTGCAGAATGCTAACAAAGGAATTGAGATCTGTTCAAGAAGAGTTATTCAGAATATTCTACTTTAGTTGCTGTTACTGGTTTGTCACACAAGATGTTGGAGAATCAGAAGCAGAATGTGTTCCAGCTGAAGAATCAGAAGCTACTCCAGATGCTATTCAATTAGCTGCTTCTGAAGAATCTACTCTGAGAAGTTTCCCCCCAGAATCAAATCTTCTTTTCCAAAAGAGACGTTCATTGGAAAGAAGGATGATTCCAGAAGAACAAGATTCTTTCTTCTCAAAGATTGTCAGCAAGAAACTCTTGACTATACAGAAGACATATGCTTTTGTGACAAGGTTAGAATTCATATTCTTTTCAATCTCGTTCGTTGATTAGTATAACATCAATATAAATCAGATGAATATTAAAAATACTTTTAAATGGTTTTATTGAAGAAGAAGTATATGTTTATCAACTTCCCAGGTTTCTTTTTGAAAATTATTTTGTCAAAAGTAAAGTTGTTACTACTCTTCTTCTTAAAGACTATTAAGAAAGATATTTTAAATCTGTCAGATTTATTTACATTGATGATACTTCTATTTAGAACCATATACTTCACTTGGAAAGGAGTTTGCTGAGTGTATGCAGGCAGTAGCTAAAACTAGCATTCTAGAAGAGGCTAGTGAAGTCAGATCAGTAGCTGTACAAAAGGTTCTGTAACACTGATTTTGTAGAGGCTCTGTCAATCAAGACATCTCTCCTTCAATTGTTGGTGACTCTGAAGCAAAGCTATAGAAGATAGTTCAAAGCATCAGAAGCAAAGCAACTGAGGCAGGATACTGAAGACACTTAAGTTGGTATCAGTATAGACTCAGAAGAAAAGCTACAGAGGCAAAATTACAGAAGAATCTGATGAAGCAACGCTAACAGGAGATTCTGAAAGTTTGTTGAGAAGCAACTCTATAAAAGACTCTAAGCAGTTGGTTGATATGTCAGCAACATAGCTCACTTCTGGATAATAAGGACACCTGAAGAATGAAGATCTGGTTTGATCTGAAGCATACCTCTGGATGAACGGTTGGTTGAATCATTCTCTAGAGCTAAGCTGCATAGATCTGAAGCAGAGGATCTAATGCAAGGAATCATTTCCATAGTTGTTCACTTAATAGATGCTGATCAAGATAAGTTGGGTTGCAACTTCACTGTCAGAAGAGTCTACTTTGGATATCATAAAGTTGGTATCAGACTGTTATCAGTCTCCAACCTTCTGAAGAAGCACTTCTGGGTTTGATGTTATTAATTGAGCTAACATCTGTTGATTAAGTGCTTTTGGGCAAAGGCTGATTGTTGATGATCAGAAGAAATTACTAACATAACATAAATAGTTATGGTTAGAAAGTTTGGTGTAGAGAATCTCTTCAGAAGATTAGAGCAGAAGCTTTGAAGATTTCTGAAGCTAATTCAGAAAGGAAACATTGTCTCAATTGGTATAAGGTATTATCTAATGAAGCACTGATGCTAAGATTCAAGTTTTGATAACAAGCTTGGAATCAGAAACCAAAGGTGGAGAAACCTAAGGTGATTTAGCAGAAGATCCTACTCCTTCTATTGGTACTCAGAAGTTCTCACACCTTCAGTTGGTACGAGAATTCTAGAAGAAGAAGTCACTCTCAGATACTGATTGATAAGAACAAGATTGTCATTCAAATCAGTTCAAGAAATTCATCTTGGTTTGATGATAATTTATGATGATCAACCACGTCTGCCAAAGGATAAATTCTTGGTGCAAGAAGATATAGCTTTCATCTGGAAACAAGTCATCTTGAAGATAAAGAAGCATGATCATCGGCATCCAAAGATGGATGATCAGAAGATGAAGACCAAAGGAGGAATCAGATAAAGAATGTAGCAGATAGAAGGATAATCTGTTAGAGAGTAGCCATCTAAGACTCTCATGTATTTAACGTACACTCTAAGAAATAAAGAGGTTAGTAAAATGGTAGATCAGAAGCTCTACAAAGGTATGAGTTATACTCTTCTGTATTTTACTGTTTCTAGTCCTGACATTCTTTTCGGTATATGTGTATGTACTTGATTCCAATCAGATCCTAAAGAATCTCATTTAACAGCTGTTAAGAGATTTCTGAGGTATCTGAAAGGTACTACTAACGTGACTCTGTGTTGCAGAAAACCAGATAACTATTTTTAGTAGGTTTCTGTTATGCTGATGTTACTGAAGTTAGAGTTAGTTGCAAAAGTACCTCTGGATAGCACTATCCCTTAAAGAAGCAAAATACATCAGATGCTGATTGAAGTATCAGATGCTCTGGATGAAGTGTCAAATGAAGGACATTCATGTACAGAAGATTGAAGGATTATATGGCACATCACCTTCAATTGATATCAGATGATATCTAAAGATCTGAGCAAATCTAAAGTCGTAGACTATCAGAAGATTTGGATTATCTGGAACTCTGGATAAAAGATTCTATTAGAAGATGGTTTGTTAAATCAAACATTGATACTTCTGTAGTATAGTGTTTTGATGTTGAAGAAACGAGCTGAAATAATTTCATTATTTCACACCTTCAATTGGTATCTTACATCTTAAATTGGTATCATGTCTCTGACATCCAACCAGAAGCAAAGTGTCAGATAACTCTGAGAAAAACTTCAGAAGATGTTTGAGTGAAGATACAGAAGGTTCTGGGCGCAGAATCAAGAATCAAAGCAAAGGCCAAAACAAGTACTTCAACTCTGGAACTTGAGACTTCTTGAGATATTTTTCAGAAGTAATTAGACTCTGAAATTGGACGTATTTCAAGTTTCTCTAAGGACTAGAATTATTGGTATCAAGATCAAGCCAAAAGGAAGAATAATTTTCAACATTCTTGTCTAAATCTAGCAGAGGAAAATTTCAGAAACGAAACTTCCAGATTAGTACAAGAAGCTGAAGATGCTAAGAAGACTAAGCAAAATGTTGTAGTTGGATTCTCTTGTGAAACTACTTTTGTACGTTGAGAACGTGACATTAGTAAGTTTAGAGGAGATCAACAAGCTATGAAGGATGTACAACAAGTTGTCAGAGAAAGTTCTGTTGAATAGAATCCTATCAACAATCCTCGTCAGAGCATGCTTCTACAAATTCTGAAGAATTGTCACTCTCAAAGAAACAGGGGGAGATATAGAAGATGAAATCTGAGAAAAGATATCAACCTACCTTAATTGGTATCAACCTGTAAGAATTAAGTTCTCAGGTGCTATCTCTCAACTCTTATCTTTTTAATTTCTGACTTTAAAAAGAGAAATTTTTTTTAAAAATCTGTTTTGATGAAAAACTCAAACTTTTTGATGATGTCAAAAAGGGGGAGAAATGAAAGATGATTTTGATATTATCTGGAAGAATAAAATATAACTTGGGGAGAAATGGAAAATGTTTTTGAGAAATAGAATATAACTTTGATATATTCTATAACCTGAAAGAGAGTACAAAAACATATAAACTGCGTTTATTACTAATTATCTGTTTGATGTTTTCCAAGGAACTCTGAACAAGTTCACTAGGCATTCTAAACAGGATAAATGAAAGAAATCTGAGTTCAAATGAACTGGTGTTCATATAATAGAAGTTATACACTTCGTGAACATAGATTCAGAATCAGATGGACCCAATACTGTTCAGAGATCTGAAAGTTAAAGTCATCTGGAATCATGATGTTCAGAAGATGTAAATTGTCTGTGAAAATGACAGTCAGAGCATAAGAATCAGAAATCTTCATAGAGCAAGATTTGGATTCAGACTCAGAATCATGAGTATCATGTATTGGTATCTGTCTTAGAACCAACATTGGTATCAGATTCAGAAGCTTGCTAATTGGGATCGGACTATGCTTCAAAAGATCAAGAAGTGAATCTGATCAATGCATTGAGCTCTGATAAGACCAAGAATCATAGATGAAAGCAAATCTGAGAAAGCAAGAATCAAGACTGTATAAAGCTCAGAAGATCCAAATATCTGATCTATTGTAGCCAGGGGGAGTTCTCCCAGGAAGGTTCACAAGGCAGTATATTTGATCTTCACCCAGTCTGAAACTCAGGGGGAGTTTCTCATCTGAAGAAGAAACAAATATTCTGAAGTCATATGACTCTGATATGATGGTTAGAGAAAACATGTTCTAAAGATCTGAAGATGGAAGTTCTGCTGAACTAGTCCAGATGCTGAAGACTTATGATCTCTTATATCACAGGGAAGTATTCCTTCTTTTCTATTCTATTTGATTGTGTTTTATCAAATTTATTTTTTGTAAGTCTTGGGATCAGAGTATGTCTCTGAACAAGCATAAAAATGTTTTTAAGATTAACACATTCAGGGGGAGCAGTTGCTTAGAACTCTGAATAGGTTAATGCTTGGTGATTACCCTGTATAAAATGTTCTATCAAAATACATGGTTTTGTCATCATCAAAAAGGGGGAGATTGTAAGAGCAAGATTTGTCTCTACAGGATTATCTTTATGTTTTGATGATAACAATTGAGTATTTGTGAAAGAACCATTTTATGGTTTAATGTTTGTTATGTGCAGATCATATTAAATTAAATATATTAGATCAAACAATCAAAAGCAACGTGTACAACTAGTAATATATGGAATTACTATGTGTAACGTCATAAAGCGCTTGGGAGAAGCTAGTTTGCTTATGTATCTGATCACCATCAGTAAGGAACCAAGGATGCTGTATAGTGCAGTTGCAATGCTCCTGTGGTTTATGATCTGAAGAAGTGCATCTGATCTAAAAGCAAATGAAGCTCAGTAAAGAAGTAAGTTTGTTTCTGCATCTGATCATGTTCAATAAAGAATCAAGGATGCTGGATATTGCAGTTGCAATGCATCTGTGGATTCTGATCTGAGTTGTGCATCTGATCTGGAAGCTAACGAGCGTCTTTGAAGAGTGAGCCCTCTAAAGAACTGAAGTGCTGAAGAATCTGATGACTTGAAGTTCTGAAGGCTGAAGGCTCTGAAGACCAAGTGCGTCAAGACTCTGAAGACATGTTCTGAAGGACAAAACTCTGAAGACTCTGAAGACATGTTCTGAAGGTCAAGACTCTGAAGACTCTGAAGACATGTTCTGAAGGTCAAGACTCTGAAGATATAATCATCTGAAGAAGTTTATGCTGAAGACTCTGATGACTTGAAGTTCTGAAGGCTGAAGGCTCTGAAGACCAAGTGCAAAAGACTCTGAAGACCAGACTCTGAAGAAGAAAGATTATGAAGCTTCACCAGACAAGACGTGTTCAATCAGATGAGCTGTTGCTATCAACTCTGATGAAAAAAGTGCTGAAGTCAGAATCTGATGTTTACTATGCTATCTATACCAAAGTAGTTTCTGAACTACTCATCTGTAACATCATCAGAAGAACCAAGCCAGAAGCAAATTTGTCCAAGCTGTTAAATGGAATATTACCGTTGCAAGAAAAGGACAAGAAAGTGATGTCATCCAACACGTGCTTATTCTATCCGTTGAAATATGACCGTTGGAAATAGAAAGGACTTTTCTATCCTCACAACGTCATTCTTGGAATCACTATAAAGGCAGAATCATTTGTTTATTCAAATGTTGCAAAAAAAAACCTGCTGATTGCCATAATTGTTGGACGGGCTGGTGGCTAGAGTTGTTGCTCTGTTGCTACTGTTGCAAAGAGAAGAAAAGCTTAAATGAAAAGAAGCCTTAGTGCTCACACACAGAAAAGCTTTTAAGCAATATGGAAACTATTGTTCTTATAATCTCTTAGAGATTTATTATTAGATTAGTTTCTATATTAGAAAGCAAGGAGTTGTTGCTCAATACTTGCTAGGAACTTAATTAGGAGTAATCTGCTTATTTGAGAAGCACTTATGTAATCTCCGGCAACACAAATTCTTTTTAGAATTAAGTGGTTCCTCAAGTGATCTTGTTAAGATCAGTATACTTGAGATGACAAGTGACAGTAGTCATTTGTGGAAATCCTAATAGGAGATCTTTAGTGATCGGATTCTATTAAGGTGTCAATGAACGTTATATCCTTAGGGATCCCTGAACGTGTCATTGTCAAGTTGTTAGTCACTTGCAGTTAGCTTGTGCATCTGTAATCAGTTCGGTTATAGTGGATTAAGTCCTTATTTGATTAAGGCGAAATCACCTTGGAAGGGTGGACTGGATTAGCTTGAGAGTTGCTCAAGTGAACCAGGATATATGTTGTGTTCTTTACTTTCAGTATGCTTTGTTATTTATGCTTCCGCAATATATTTAATATAAGCGCATAAAAGCATCAAGTTAAGAAGAAGACAAGAAATCAAAAAGGTTTATAAGAAGGCATAAACCCAATTCAATCCCCCCTTTCTTGTGTTTATTTCACACCTTCAACGGGGTGTTACATCCAACACCTCCATGAACAACACATACATTACCTCCGCCAACACCACCAGCACCACGAGGACCCCCAGGACCACCTCCGCCAGGAGGAATAATAACACTAGCGCCACCTCTTCCAGGAGGATTGGCACCACCAGGAATACCTCCGCCAGGAGGAATAACACCAACGTCTTCAGCTTTGGGTGGATCAATGAGGGGTTGGACCAATGTTCTCAACTGCTCTTGGCCCTGATCCATGTTTTATATCAATTCCATAAACTGATTCATACGAGTTCACCTCAAGTAACTCATTCTGAATTTGTTCCATGGCTCGTTTCTGATTTCCTCTTGTATCGTACTTGTGATTACCAGAGTTCACTATCCTGCTGAAGAAAACCAGGTAGAGATAAGAAAACCAGCTAAGAGCACCTATTATGCAAATGATCATGAAAATGCAATGCAAATGCCATGCTTGATTATTTCCAGGGTGGTCTACACCTTGATTCAAGTTTCAATAGCAATAAAACATATGAGATGAATATAACACTGGTGAAAACAACCCATACATTAAATGAAGAGGATTTAATAAAGATTTTATACAAATAGCCCATACAACAGAAATATAATCAAATACAATAGTTAATGACCCCAGTCAACGAGCCTGACGGTAATCAGATACAAAAGAAGAAACATTAGCTAAGGTATATAATCAATATATGATAGAGACAATCCACCCCATCCATCATGATCTCGGTTCCAGGCTTGAGCCTCTTTGAATAACTTCTTGGTATCAAGATGCTTTAGCCTATAAATTAGCTCTTGAATCAAAACATCCCGCCTGTGTATGATTCCTTCCAAGTAGCGGCAGTGTAACTCCCAAGCATCTTCTCCAAAGGCATCTTCAAGTTTGGGCTTCTTCACCTCTGCTTGAACTTTAAGCTCTTCCATGACTGACAATGTCTCCCTAAGTTGCTGATCACTCTTGAGCCCGTGGAATGATTCTTCTGTGATCTTCCTCTCTTTATCCTCAAAGTGCTGCTTCAATTTTTCAACCTGGACTTTGAGCTCATCTTCTCTCTCCTTGTTAGAAGTCACAGTGGCATTTCACTGGCTGTTGAATTTGGAAATCTCCAAATAGGCCTTGTCTAGCTCCTTCTTCTTCTGCTGAAGTAGGTTATTGGCACTTCTCGGATCTTTCCTAATCCGTTCTCTGCTCTTGAATTCTTCTTCCAGCTCTTGCTCTCTCTTGGTCAGCAGGCATGTCTTCACTCTGGCTATATATGTTGATTGACCCTTAGCATAATTGAGTTGATAGATTTCACTGAGCTCTTTGTTTTCTTTGCGAAGCTCTTCCTTTTCAGCCCACAATCTATTACACCTCTCCATATTCACAGTAGTAGGCTGCTCAATCATCAATGGGTACAACAGCGCCTCCAAAGAGAAAGGTAACAACACCTCTTTAATCCTCTTCTGAATCCACTCCAAGTAAGGAGAATAAGCTCTACAGTCATTTTTTCCCAAGGAAGTATTTCCTCTTCTATGAATCCTCCTCCAGGCATCCACAACTCTCTTGAGCAACTCCTGGTCTTCTATGCCATGAAAGAACAAAGATTCCTTGACATCCTGATCCTTCAGAGGCTCTCTCAAGTATACCAGAAATATCTGATAGTAAGAGAAGGGTTACAGTTAATACCACCTTTTCTCCCCTTCAGAGGTACATTTGGGAAATCTCTGCAACTAAAAATAATCTCCTCTCTAAGCAAGCTTTGATTGAACCAGACGATATCCTTTTCCATTAGACCCATCAATCTCTTAGACCATTCTGATGATTTCCGAGCATCCACAAAAGCTCCAGAACAAGGGATGTGGTCCATGAACTACTTGTGAAGGAGTGGTGCACAACAGGAAACAAACTCCCCCTCTCTTCTTCTCATTCTTATAGTGCAATAAATGATACATATCACCTAAGAGAGTAGGCATGTGATTCTTCGTAACAAAGATACGAACAACCTTCATATCAATGAAGTCAGCCACGTTAAGGAATAAGATGATGTCGTAGACGCATATAGCTAACATAGCATTAAAAACAGCCCAACTGCCAGCTTCAGCGTACCTTTGAGCTTTACTCACCAAGAAACACAGATGAAACCTAAGAAATCCTCCCTTTCTAGCAACATTGTCCACTAGTACAAACTTGCTCAAATAAAGAGCAGTAGCAACATCACCAAGGTCAAGATTCTCCTTGGAACAATAGAAAGGCGATCTATCCTTGATAGAAACTCCCAAAATAAAGGCATACTCTTCCAATGTTGGCACTAACTGATAATCTAGAAAAGTGAAGCACCGCAAAGGAGGGCCATAGAACTGCAATAGAGTATGAATAGCTTTGTACTCGTATTCAGTAATGGTATGTAGAAAACTCAAGATCCTTCCATAGTCCTTTCTGAAGTCTTCCAGAACACTAGGATTTCCTAGAGCAACCAAATCATGAAGTGAACTCAAGTCAAGAGCTAAAAACTTGTACACAATGATCTTCTTCCGACCAGTGTCCATCTTTGATAACTAAAATCAAGGATAAGATGCAAACCCTGGAAATAAACAAACATGAATGTTAGAATGCAAGTATGATGTTATGCAAATGCAGGCATGGGATCAGTTTTTATTTCTCACAATATATATAAGCTTTTAAAGCTGAATACACACACACACACACACACACAGATATATATATATATATATATATATATATATATATATATATATATATATATATATATATATATATATATATATATATATATATATATATATATATATATATATATATATATATATATATATATATATATATATATATATATATATATATATATATATATATATATATATATATATATATATATATATATATATATATATATATATATATATATATATATATATATATATATATATATATATATATATATATATATATATATTTATTTATTGGGGATCAATTTATTCAAAGGATAATTTTTTTTAATTTACTCCAAATCGCAGTCTTTGAATTGAATCTAATTTAATGATCAATTAAATAAAAAGTTAATTTAACTATTAGATTAGATTCAATTCCAATGCTATAATTTGGAGTAAATTAAAAAAAGTTACTCTTGAACTATGTTGATCCTCATATATATATATATATATATATATATATATATATATATATATATATATATATATATATATATATATATATATATATATATATATATATATATATATATATATATATATATATATATATATATATATATATATATATATATATATATATATATATATATATATATATATATATATATATATATATATATATATATATATATATATATATATATATATATATATATATATATATATATATATATATATATATATATATAACGTATCATATGAGAATGTCTTTTTTAGGTGAGAACATGAGAATGAATCTGAACCATTAGATTTTAAAATAAAGGGTGGAAATTATGAAATATTTTTTTCTCGCTCCTCCATCATTTATTTTAATAATGGAGGAGAGAGAGAAAAAAAATCACACAAAATCTCCACCATTTATTTTAAAATCTAATGATTCAAATTTATTTTCATATTATATATATATATATATATATATATATATATATATATATATATATATATATATATATATATATATATATATATATATATATATATATATATATATATATATATATATATATATATACACACACACTACAAGAAATATTGTCTTTTCCCAAGTGATATTCACGTCACTAATGTAAAAATCACTTCACTAGCCAATGGTTGCGACGTGGCTAAAACACGCCGGAAATGCAATGGTGGGAACTTTTTCCCACGTGGAAAACACGTCACAAAGTTGTGACAGGATTACCACGTCGCAAATCACAAAATAAAGAAGAAAACTTTCCACGTGAAAACCACGTCACTAATTAGTGACGTGAAAGTCATGTGGGAACTTACCTTTACCAAATTGCTCTGCACGCTTTCCTGACACAAAGTAAATTTAGTACCCATGTGATTCCCACGTTACAAAGTTGTGACCTTGTTATCACGTGGGAAACCTCATAGAATTAATATTTTTCCCATTTTATTCCCACGTCACCAATTAGTGACATGGGATCCACTTCACTGTTAAATTTAATTATAAAAAGAAATAAATAATATTAACTGAAAACAACGTTAAAATTAAAATAAATATTAAATATTAAATATAAATTTAAAATTAAAATAATTTTTAATTAAAATAATATACATTAAAAATATATAAATATTTAGTCACATGAAATTCACGTCACAAATACAAATAATAATAATAAAAGTTGTGACGTAATATTCACGTCACAAATAAAAATATTAATAAAAAAAATTATTCTTCGCCACTAAATAATTCATCTTCGCTTTGGTGATCATCTTCGGGAGAATAATTCGATCTCGAGGCAAAATATTTTCGCATTTGTGCCTCCATGTCTGATTGTCGCTTCCTCATTTCCTCGATTTCAGCATTTTGTCTATTTCTCATATCATCCATTTCGGCCTTTAGGGCCGCCTCACGTGTCTCCGCCTCTCGTCTCGCCTCAGCTAGAGCTAACTGTCTCACTGTTGCCAACATTTCTGGTGTCAATTCTGCCGGACGCGATCCTCCTTCCCCATCATCGAGTCTCTGAAATAAAGTTCGGTCCCCTTTTCTATAATCACCAGCCAAAGACCCCAGACCAAAAAAACATCCATTAACTCTCTTCCCGCCTATTGTTAAATTCCAAATATAAAGATCAACGCGTGGATCAAGCGGTGCATCCCCAATCGGCGTATATTGAGGATTTTCAGTTAGAAATTGGGCAAGCAATGTCTGGTACAACTCCTACACACACATTAAAAAAAATTAAATTAAATATAATTTAAACAATTTAATTATATAGTAATTATGAAATTAAAAGAATTCAACTATAATAAACAAGTTACCAAGGTTGATTTGGAACGACCGTCAATAAAGTCGCCCGATTTTTTGGTTCGGATCTTCACAAATAGCTCATTAATTTGTGGCTCCCTCCCCAAGTCCTTTTTCTAATTAAAATAATAAAGCTTAATTAAATATATAATAATACAAAAAAAACTTTAAAAAATAGTTATAATTACCATTCGTCGACAATGTTCGCCGATACTGATACTTCCAACTGTATTAAGACAGCCACCTGCTTCAGATGCCCTCATCTTTTTAGCATGTTCAGATCTTCTCTGAAAATCTTCTGTCTTCCACCACTCAACAAGTTCACCAAATATTTCCTCGCCTATCCAGTTAGGACGAGTTTGATCTTTTTCCCAACGTTGTCTAGCATTCCTAAGCATGTCAGATAATCTGCTAGATACCTTACTTTTGAATTTTTTTTTAATTTTGAACTCGTCAAATTTCTGCCAAGTACACCTTTCCTGCAAGTTATATGACAGTCAAATAAAATGTTAGATATATATAAAAAAATCGTGATAAAATAACATAACTATAATAAAAATACAATTTACCTTGAATTTATCAAGCCATATATCTTTCTCATTATCTGGGAGCTCTCCGAAAGACTTAATGAGTTTTGTATACATCAATTGAATGACCCAGTTTACAGCTTTAGCAGCAGGACGACACGGATCAAAACTAAACAACAATAATTTGAACGAGTATTAAACATAAAATGACAATATATAGCTAAATAAATATTATAAATTAAAAACATACCCAGATCCCTCAGGCCTAATCAGATGTCATCCTTCAACCACCAAATGCTCCTCTGCAACAGGATTTGTCTACTCCTCATGAACATCGTCATCCCCCTGAACAGTGTGGTCATCCTGCTGCTGACGCGCAGGTATATGTGTGGGGTGTGGAATGCGGGAGCAAGATCCCTCTGGCTGGGGCATGGAGGGTGTTGGCTGAGGAAAACTAGATCCTAAAGGCTGCGGCGTGAAGGAATACTGCTGAGGAAAAACAGATCCCACAGGTTGTGCAAAGTGAGTCTGCTGAGGAAAACTAGATCCCCCAGGCTGCGGCGTGAAGGAATACTTCTGAGGAAGAAAACTAGCTCCCCCAGGAAAACTAGATCCCCCAGACTGCTGCGTAAACGTAGATGGTACCCCAAGCAGATGCATGAAGGATCCCCCAAACGGACTAATAAACGATGGATTCCCATATGGAACCATATGGGAGGAGGAGAGTAATGTCGTAAATGGCTGTGAAGTGTCTACGGACATTAGATCTGCCTGAGACTGTGGGCAAGAAGCATACATGGGCGAGGGCGGTACCTCACGTACTCTGGCTCTCGAATGAGGCTGGGTCTCCTTAGCCTTACCCTTGTCAGTTCGGGGTGGCATTGTATCTATTTTGAAATAGTTATCAATAAATAAATAATACGTAAATAAATCAAGAAGACTCTTCATGCTCTTCGTAAATAAATAATACGTAAATAATACATTTGCATTCATATAAAACAAATAATACATTAATAAAAATTGTCCGAACACATATAAAACTATCTATTCAAACTCTTCATGCTCTTCGGCCATATTATTTTCATCATCTGATCCAATAATGTCCTCAGATCCAATATCTTCATGATCTTCGTCCACATTATTATCTACCAACAAAACAGACGCATCAATTTGATGACCCTCGACCAATGTATCACACAAATTTGTAATTTCGTCAACTTCAACCACATCATTAATTTGAGAAATTTCATGGTCTTGGTAAGCAGCATCTTCCACTAGATCGTCAGTTTCAATATGACCCAATGGTTTTGTTTTGATTACAACACACCATCCACGTTTACGTGACTGAATTGAAGGGTACGGAACATAATAAACTTGTTTAACGATATGTGACATTATGAAAGGGTCATACTCTTTGTACCTTCTGTCCATTCGAATATCAACAATGTTATATTTCTTATCTATTTTTGTGCCCCTGGAAGATGGATCATACTGTCGCTTCCGCGAAAATAAGGTGCCGGCAAAATAGAAGAGTCGCCACCTTTCGTTATTTATCCCTCGGAGCGGGAAAGGAAACAATCGGAAAAACCTGACGAAAAAAGGGTAAGACAAGGTCATCGCAACCATTGTCTGGGTTTGGGAGTCGGTTACGCAAGGGGAAGGTATTAGCACCCCTCACGTCCATCGTACTCGATGGGATCCACGCTTGTTGTGTTTACTGGACGAGTTGGTTTATCTATCTACCTATCAAGGCTGGCTTAAACAGAAAAGAAAATGACTCGGCAAAGCGTCGCGCTTTATGCCTACGTATTCTCATCAGAGAATGAGAAATCAAAGTCAACGTAGTTCGACCTACGACGGGTTACGGGGAAGGTGGCTCGCCAATACATCAGTATTGTGCCTACGTACTCTCAACAGGCATGAGAGATCAGAGCTTACGTAGTTCGGGATAATACGGATTACGGGAATTCAGATTCATCTGTTTTATCGAGTAGGGTTAAACAGCAGTTCCAGCAGTTAGGGACAAAGCCTGTTTGCGGTGGCGCTGAAGTTTAACGACACTCTTTTCTTCAGAAAAGCTTCCTTTGAATTATGGGCCCACGGGGCAAAAGGTTTGAAGTTTGTTTTCTGTCTTTTACGGAAGAAGTGTTTTTTATTGTGTTGGCAATTTCAATCGCACTAGAGACTATGATCTGAGAGTGAATGCGTCGCATGTCACCCAAAGGGTGCCATACTAAACATCCAGACTGTTGAAAAGAAGCTCTCCAACAATCCTTTCTCAGATAGCTTAAGGCTCGTAACGTACGAAAGAAATCATTCCTGATTACTGTATTTTAATTTGTTTCAAGATGAGAAGAGAACAGGCTCAACTACGGGGAGACTATCAAGTCCTAATGTTGTCATGCCAAGGATTCATCCTATGGTTGAGGTTTGAAACAGGGAACTCCTAGAAGTTATGATGCATAGGTTTCAAACTAAAGTTCTATCATCCTTTCCTTATCAAAGGAAATGAGAGTCCTAATGGATCATGTCAATGATAAACAGAAACATACAAAGCATCAGCTTAAACAGTGAACAGCAATACAATAAACGACTGTAAAATGCATGCAATGCAAGTGAGGGAGGAAATGTGTGTGGGGCAGCAGCCTCCACAAGCTCATCTCATCCTCAAGCCAGATATGAATAACAGCAATCATACAGCAGAAATAACAACATGCTATCAAGCAGAATATAAGAGACTGCAATCATACAGAGGAAAATAAAATGCTATCAAGCAAAATAAACCACATGGGCAAGGGAGCAGGGCTCTACCGAGTACCCGCAAGCAAAGCCACACAGTAAAAATACAAGCAGAGGGAGCAACTCAACCTCTAGTGCAATCATGCTCCTAGCTTACAGTCAGTCTAGATATGAACTTATTCTAATGCATCAAGCAAAACAAACAAGCCACAGCAATACAGAAAAGAAAACAGACAAGAGAACAGATCAACTCCTCTCTCAACTCCAAGCCTCAGCTCCTTAGTCAATTCCACCTTCAGGCTTCACTCTTAACTACAAGTATCAACTTGATTCCTTCAGGCTCTCAACCTCAAAGTAAGTATCAACTCATCCTCTGCTCTCCAAGCCTCAGCTCTACACTCAATCTCAATTGAATCCTCTTCATAAGTATCAACTTAGTCTTCAAGCTTCAGCTCTCTTTGCTTTACCAGTCTCAACTTGGTCTTCTCTTCCTACAAACTTCAGCTTCTCAGAGTAATCTTCAATCATCTAGAAGTGTCAACTTCATCCTTCAGTCTCTAAGCCTCATCTCTTCATTCAGTCTTTACTGGATCTTCATTGGGTCTTCAAGTATCAACTTGTTTCTTCTTGCTCTTCAAGCTTCAGCTACCATGGCAATGCTCAGGGAATCATCCTCTTCCATACTCTTCAATGAAGTCTTCATCTCCACACTCAAGCCCAACATCTTCAAGATACTCCAACCAGAAGAAATCACTTGACTGGATAAGTTAGGATATTAAACTGCTTATTGACCACCAAAGGTGACCTTTAAGGGTTCAACATCAAAAGAATGGTTCCCTCAAAGGTTCTACTTCCTAGGCACAATCCCTTATCCCTCCAAAGGAGGGAGGCGAATACCCTGGAAGGACCTTGAATCATGGGAAATAATGGAGGTGAAAGATACCATCCATGTTTAAGAAAGAACTTAACTAAGTCTAAGCTCTACTTAATTCCTAACCCTAAAACAACAACAAAACAAACAAGTCTTCAAGCTCTAAAGCCCCTTCTTCAATATTCAAGTCTTCCACTATGCTCCTCCATGCTCCACAAAGCAAGACCAAGCCCACCAAGCCAAGCAAAAGCCCACAAAGCAAAGCAAAACAAAATACAAGCCCACAAGGGAAACACAAACAACAATCAATTACAAAAATCAATTAAAAATAGTATACTATTATATTAAAATCTAATGTAATTTCTAGGGGATCCTATATAACTACCCTTAATCCCCTATATGTCCCAATATCTAACTTGACCTAAAAACCCAAAATTCTAGTGTTATTGTGGACCTATGTTAAGGATTGACCTAAATCTACACAACCTAAAGTCATCTACTCAAAACTAATCAAAAAATTATGGAATAAATCCAGAGGGGAGCTAAAGTCCTAATCTAACTATCCTAAAAAGAATGGTGCAAAAATATAAAGGCAACTAGCTAAACAAAATTCTACAAAACTATGCATCAACATAAAATGAATTAAAAAGCTATTAAAAGAGAAAATATACAAAAAATATTAAAAATGCATGAAATGCAAATTCTTTGATTTTATAATTTTCTAGACATAAATGTGAAATAGGAGAAAAAATCCCCATGCCAAAATCATTATTTTTCTATTTAATATAATTTTTCAAAGTTTAAAGAAAAATAAAGAAAAAGAAAATAAAATGTGAAATGTTTGGTGTATTTAGCAATGATATGCAGTGCATTGTGGATGATGGGCTTAAATGGGGGTGTCATCAGTAAACGCGCTAGGCCCATATATTTAAACAGAAAACAAATCAAAAATATAAAGAAAAAGGAAAAATACGCGGTGCAGAAAGTAAGGAAAATTAGTGCAAATCAAGACTGGGCCGTGGATGGGGGTGTGATTAGCAATTAGCAACTAAAGCCCAAACGAAAAATAAATGAAACGGCTGCGTTTAGTGTGTATTCAGAATCATCTTTCAAAATGTGAAGTTAAAACACAACCGTTAGATCACGCCCAAGTCAACCAGTCTCCTCGAATCCAAGGGTCAAGAAGTCATCTTCTTCCTCCAGCCATGAAAATGGAGGGAAAGCTCCATGAACAGAGCTTCACATCTCAAGCTTCTCCTAACTCGTGCTCCTTCCAAACTCAACCAAAATCCATGGTTTAAAACCCTAACCTGTTCTAAATCCATCCCTGATCACAACCATCCACTTAGATTTCATTGAAATGCCCTCAACCTCTAAACCCGATAGTGAATCCAAATTATGCTCGAATCTCAATTCTGACCATTCTTGAAATTGATTGGCTCAGAATGATCACCACATGACCCTGATTAAAACTTGCTATAGAACTCATGTTATATCTCACTACACCTCATGTTCTTGATCAACAAAGAAATGGTGTCATCATCTTGATCCTCTCCAAACGATCTCAAAATCTCCAGAATTCATCTCCTACTTGTCTCTAACCATTCTAACCTAACAAATCTAACTAACAATGCCTAAATTAGGGTGTAGAGTAAAAGTTGCAAACCTGGAAATTTCTGAATAACAGATAGATCAAATCTTCAATTCAACCCTTCAATCTCTCCAGAATCACTCCTTGTACCAAGATCTTGCTACTGTTTGCAAAAGTTTTGATAGAGGATGCTTGAATCTCAGAATCCGATGGTGAATTGCTTCTTGCCAAATCCAAATGCTATCTTCTCAATCCTCCACGATCTTGCTCTCAATTTGGTATGGATTCACTCAGTATGATCAATGGAAGATGTTACAATAGAAAGAATCAATGGAAATGATGCAGAATATAGAAATTGATTTTAATTTGCAATGGAAGAAATGAAATGGCAATCTCACTCTCTTCTCTCAACTCTCACCAATCTTGCATCTGAGCAGCTTCTAATCAATATATAGGATGGTTCTAAACCATCCAGAACTTTCTGGAAGCATCCAATGAGAATTTGAGATTCTCATGTCATGAGTTTTTGAATTCAAGCCAAGCCTACACCAGTCCATGCTATACCTCTTTCAGCAGCTTGTTCTCCTTTGAAAATCTCCTTAGATGAGATGCATGAGATGTTAGGATACTTTGCTAGCTTGTACATTGATCTTCCTTATGTTTTGCATATGTAACTTAATATGCAAGTAACCATTTTCCAAAGCAAGTCCATGATTTAGACCTCAAATCAAAAAATGTGGCTAAACCATTGTTTCTAAAATGTTTTCTAGAGTCAAAATGGTATATTACACGCCATGGTTTGGATGTGTAGCTTGGAAATTTCAATTTCCAACTTTGACTTATTTAACTTATGCCTTCATTTTAGGTCATTTTTACCATTTTGAGCTACAAGCCTTTTCAACCTCTCATGACCTCCTTACTAGCCTTAAAACATCATTTTAAGCAAGTTTTATGTTGAACATTTTTCCATTTGAAGCTTGGAAATAGGAGTTATGGCCTTATGCTTGAAATGACCTGTAATCTCCAAATGACCAAAATGCCCTTGACTTGTCAAAGCCATAACTTGAGTTCTACAAATCCTATCAAGGACTTCTAGTACTCTATAGAAAGCTAAGAGGATAAGGAAAAACATTAATGTTGACCAAAAGTCAATAGGAATCATCCTTCTTGGGCAAAAGTTTGATGCAAGTTGGGTGACTTTCAAAGCCCCAGATTCACATACCTCAGATGACCTGTAACTTGTCAAAGTCATAACTTGAGCTCTACAAATCCTATCAAGGACTTATAGTACTCAAATTAAAGCTAAGAACAATCTCTACAACATTAATGTTGGGGGTAAGATGAGATGACAATCACATCTTGAGCTAAACTGCCTTGAAGATAGGGGTCAAACTAGGGGATTTTACACTGTCAAGCCTTAGAAACCCTAGCTTGAAACTTCTCAAACTCTTCAATCATGATGAGTTGACCTTGGAATCATCCTTATAACATCTCAATTCATCAATCCATGATCACATGGCTCTTGAATTAGGTCTCAACCTTCCCCAAATCATCAGTTGACCTAGGGTTGACCCAGTCAAACCCTAATTACACCACTCATGGCTGAGGCTTCTTAATCTTGCACAATGACCTCTCTAGGCTTCATGATGGCTTTCAAGACATCTCATAAGCTCTCTCAAGGATTCAAGTCCATCCTCATAGCTTCAGAATCATCTGAGGATCTCCCACAACTCTCAAGTTAGGAGGCACACCACCTTGGTTTCAACCACTCTCTCTGAGGATCTTCTGACTTCTCTGACAAAGATATCTACCCTTGAACACTTGAATAACCTTCTTGGCTAGCTTCAAAGTCTTGTGTAGCCCTTGATTGGTACTCATACCTCTTGATCTCCTGCATACATGTCAATGAAATGCAAATGATAATGCTAATGTGAATGAAATGAAACATAAGCTAAGTAAAGAAATGTTGGTCAAATTTTGGGGTGCAACAGCTGCCCCTATTCAAACGGCTTGAACCTGACTGGGTGAGAAGCGAACGGCTCTCAACCAATCAAGGTGCGAGACGTTTGAATACCGACAAACCCGGAAATTTTCCAACTGCCCGAGTACACGATACTCTGACGGGAACAAATCTTCGAAAACTGAAACATTAGCTGCACGGAAACTAGCTGGGGAATTGGTCACACGGTAACCGGTGATACATGGTCGATCATGCCGTCAGGCATCCAGATTCCTCGGGACTCATCAGGTCAACCATCAGGTTAGTCTTGCCATCGGGCATTCAAAGAAAACTTTCGAGCGTCAGCCGGACTCCATCAGTAAGTCGGGAATAGAATTCTCGGTCAATCATGAGCCAGTTGGGGATATCCAAACTTCTGCCATCAGGCACTCCGCATCAGCTGAGAGAACTGCTTCGTTAACATGGTCGGACTTCAATCATCGAGTCTTCGAGGGAAGTTTCAACTACGCTGTTCAGAAACCTGCTGGGGAAGACACATCTCCGCTGGGGATTCTGGAGAACTATCAAGTAACTCTGCTTCGGGGATCCAGGAGTCATTCTGGATGAATCATCTCTGCTGAGGGAATCAAGAATCATCTTGAACAAATAACTTCACCGGAGACTTCAAGAATCATCTTGAACCAATAACTCTGCTGGAGATTTCAGGAATCATCCTGAGCAAACACTCTGTCGGGGACTCTAAGCATCAACTTGGGCAACCGACTCTGGAAATTTTACTGGGGATTTTAAGAATCATCTTAAGCAAACGACTTCGCTGGGGAGAATTCAAGAATCATCTTGGGCAAACGACTCTGCGGAGGAACACCTGCAAAACAAGAACGGTAACGACCTAGCTCATGTTTAGTATGCATACGATCGACAATGGCGCAATGCTCCACACGGTGGAAATGCTATGCGTTTATGATAGATGCTACGCAATCATGCAAAATGTTGCGATCCCGTCAGTAAAATAAATGCTGAAGGGAGAATCCTCCTGTCAAGGAGAAAGAACCACTCTGGTGGAGGAATCGTCCTGCTGAGGAGAAAAAAAAGGTCACGCCAATCTCAATCGGGCTCTGCGGGGAAGCGAACTTCAGTTGACTGCTGCAGGGGATCGGAGCTCTACGAGGACCTGGACCTGCTGAGGGAAGCGATGTCAATCGCAGAGATAAACTGCACGACCTTCACGACTAACCTTCCTGGAGACAACGACTCCGGTGGGGAAGCGCAACATCAGCTATTCAACACTCCACTGGGGAAAACCAATCATGGCCTGAGCGGCTTCCAAGGACTCGGCTCTCTTGGGGATCTGCAAACTCGGTTGGGGAAGAAGGAATCATCCTGCTTACAGGGGAGAGTACGACTCTATGGGGAATCTCGATTCCGATGGAGACTTCAGTCTGGAACTATCAGTTGCTGCATACTTCAGCACATGACTCAGCTGGGGAGACGACGATCCTTCAGGATACATCTGATTGGGGAGTGAATCTTCTCTGCCCGGGGAGACATATCAATGCTCACGATCTCATGTTCAGACTCTACGGGGAGAGGCTGTTGAACTCTGTTGGAGCAGGAGGAATCATCCTGCTTGGGGATGCGCACGGCGTACTATCTGGAATATGCTACACCTGCAGCAACACAAACAAACAGACAAGATACCCTTCTCAAAGGGACCTATCAAGGTTATTATCTCGTGACAGTGTTCAAGTAATTCATTGTTTCAACAATCAGTGGCCTAGGCCAGTAAGTTTATGTATGCGCATTTTATCAAAAACATCGGCGTTCTTTTTCGCAAACAAAACAGATAAATGCTAAACAGACAAACAGAATTGCTGAATAGTATACATTTTATTGATAACGAACCCCTGAATGGGTAAAAATGTTTTACAACAGATGCAAGCTCCTGGAATGAGGAAGCCGCGCAAAAATAAAACATAAATATACATCAGTATATACAAATGTCGGCAACGAGGCGTAGACGAACACCATGAGTTGATCCCTCTATGACCCACTCGACTTCAATACTTCTCCGACGCTTCAGCTTCATAAGAGACTGATTCGAATAAACGGCCCTCAGGTCTTCCGAACCACTAAACAAATACAGTCCATACGCGGAACGCAGTCATTTTCTTTTTCAAATCCCTAACTTTTGCGTGAACCTCCCTTTGCGGGTTTTCAATTCACCGGGATACCCTTTTTTTCCAAAGTCGCCCATCCGGGTTTTCGACTTTGCGGGTGTACACTTTTTCAATTTATATCCCTAATTTTTGCCCGAACCTTTTTCGTTTTTTATGGTTCGCCGGGATGCCCCATTTTTGCCTGGACTCTCTTTTTACTGTCCAGCGGGTCGCTTTCAAGCAAAGTATTTTTTAACTGTGTCCGGGTTCACCGGGGATGCAAAATCTTCACCATCCATCGTGGATAACAACAACGCTCCTCCCGAGAAGACCTTGCTGACGACATACGGGCCTTCGTAATTGGGAGTCCACTTGCCCCGATGATCGGAGTGTGGAGGAAGAATCTTCTACAGGACGAGATCATCCGTCTGAAAGCTTCTAGGACGCACCTTCTTATCATAAGCTTTCTTCATTCGGCTTTGGTACAGACGACCATACGCAATCGATGCTAACCTCTTCTCGTCCATCAGGCTGAGTTGGTTCAGTCGGTTCTTAATCCATTCTGCCTCGTCGAGTTTCACATCAACCAAAACTCGCAAAGAAAGGATCTCCACTTCTAACGGTAGGACAACTTCCATACCGTACACCAAGGAGAAAGGAGTTGCCCCAGTTGACATACGTACCATCGTACGATAACCGTGCAGTGCAAATGGCAACATCTCGTGCCAATCTTTGTAGGTCACAACCATCTTCTGAACAATCTTCTTTATGTTCTTATTGGCCGCTTCAACGACGCCGTTCATCTTCGGCCGGTAAGGAGATGAGTTGTGGTGTTCAATCTTGAAACTCTGGCACAGCTCCTTCATTATCTTGTTATTCAAATTCGAACCATTATCAGTAATGATCCGCTCGGGAATTCCGTAACGACAGATGATATCCCTTTTTATGAATTTGGCCACCACCTGCTTGGTCACATTAGCATATGAGGCTGCCTCCACCCACTTGGTGAAGTAGTCGATAGCTACTAGAATGAAGCGATGACCATTAGATGCAGTGGGCTCGATCTTGCCTATCATGTCGATGCCCCACATGGAGAACGGACACGGGGAGGACATGACATTTAACGGGCACGGCGGCACGTGAACTTTATCAGCATAAATCTGGCATTTGTGACATCTCTTCGCGAATTTAAAGCAATCCGATTCCATCGTCAGCCAGTAGTATCCTGCTCTCAGGATCTTTCTCGTCATAGCATGCCCGCCGGCGTGCGTACCAAATGTGCCCTCATGGACTTCTTCCATGAGCATACTCGCCTCTTTCTCATCTACACATCTGAGTAGTACGAGATCATGGTTTCTTTTATACAAAACTCCATCAGGATTGAGATAAAAATTTTCAGGCAGCCTCCTCAGAGTCTTCTTATCCTGGGTTGACGCTCCCGCAGGATACTCCTTAGTCATAAGGAAAGTCTGGATGTCATGGAACCATGACTTGCCGTCGGAGGCTTCCTCGATCGCAAAGACGAATGCAGGTCTATCAAGACGAGAAAGGACAATTCTTGGAGCTTCATTCCAAAAATTGACTTTGTACATTGAAGCCAACGTGGCTAAGGCATCAGCCATCTGATTTTTTGCTCTGGGCACATGATGGAGTTCCACTCGATCAAAGAACGGAAGTAGCGTTCTGGCATAGTTCATGTACGGCACCAAATTTGATTGACGAGTCTCCCACTCCCCTTTAATCTGGTTGATCACAAGCGCCGAGTCACCATATACGTCTAGGTTCTTAATTCTCAAATCAATTGCTCCTTCTAGACCCATGATGCATGCTTCGTACTCCGCTTCATTATTGGTGACTGGAAACGTCAGTCTCGTAGTGAACGGGATATGGGATCCGTGGGGAGTCGTGATGATCGCCCCGATACCACTTCCGTAGGAATTAACCGCCCCGTCAAATATCAATTTCCACTGGGAGTTCCTATATGGCCCCTCGTCGGGCAATGGCTCATCGCAATCCTTCACTTTGAGAAACATGATATCCTCATCAGGGAATTCAAACTTCATCGGCTGGTAATCCTCGATCGGCTGTTCGGCGAGGTAATCAGACAATACGCTTCCCTTGATGGCCTTCTGGGAAACGTACTGAATGTCATATTCCGTCAACACCATTTTCCATATGGAAATCCTGCCCGAAAGCGCTTGCTTCTCGAAGACGTACTTGATCGGATCCATCTTCAAAATTAGCATAGTGGTGTGGTTGAACATGTACTGTCGTAAACGTTTGGCAGCCCAGGCTAGTGCACAACACGTCTTCTCCAGCATCGAGTAACGAGATTCACAGTCAGTGAACTTTTTACTCAAGTAGTAAATGGCATGCTCCTTTCTGCCCGTCTCGTCGTGCTGACCGAGAACACACCCCATACTATTCTCAAGAACTGTCAAGTACATGATTAGAGGTCGTCCAGCCACTAGGGGTATCAAGATTGGAGGTTCCTGAAGATACTGCTTTATCTTATCGAATGCCTTCTGGAAATCCTTGTTCCAGATAATCGCCTGATCTTTCTTTAGCAGCTTGAACATCGGTTCACACGTGGTCGTGAGCTGAGAAATAAACCTTGCAATGTAGTTTATTCTGCCCAAGAAACCACGAACTTCTTTTTCTGTTTTTGGCACTGGCATTTCTTGTATCGCTTTTATTTTCGCAGGATCAACCTCGATGCCTCTTTCACTCACGATAAACCCCAGCAACTTTCTGGACCGCACTCCGAAAGTACACTTGTTAGGATTCAGCCTCAACCTGAACTTCCTAAGCCTCTCAAAAAGCTTCAGCAAATTGATCAGATGTCCCTCCTCCGTTTGGGACTTCGCAATCATGTCATCAACATAGACTTCAATATCATGATGAATCATGTCATGAAACAAAGTAACCATTGCTCGTTGGTAAGTGGCCCCTGCATTCTTCAGACCGAAAGGCATTACCTTGTAGCAAAACGTTCCCCAGGGAGTAATAAACATAGTTTTTTCCATGTCCTCCGGCGCCATCTTGATCTGATTATAACCGGAGAAGCCATCCATGAACGAAAATATGGAGAATTGAGTTGTATTGTCGACCAACACATCAATATGAGGCAGCGGGAAATCATCCTTAGGGCTCGCCCTATTCAAATCCCGATAATCGATGCACATGCGTACCTTACCGTCCTTCTTCGGTACAGGCACTATGTTGGCGACCCACGGAGGGTAAGTGGTGATCGCTAAGAAGCCAGCATCAAGCTGCTTTTGCACTTCTTCTTTGATCTTAACGGCCATATCTGGTCTCGTCCTCCTAAGCTTCTGCTTGACGGGAGGACAATCTTCTCGCAGCGGCAAGTGGTGGACCACGATGTCAGTGTCGAGTCCGGGCATGTCTTCGTATGACCAAGCAAAGACGTCACTATACTCTCTCAGCATCTCGACTAATCTCTGCTTGACATCGCTCTGCAATGCGGCCTCTATCCTGACGTTCCTGACGAGTTCTTCAGAACCCAGATTCACAATCTCGATCTCCTCTTCATGAGGCAGAATAACTTTCTCCTCTTGTTTCAACAAGCGGGCCAACTCTTCAGGAAGGTCTTCATCTTCATCAATCTCTTCTTCGGCTTGATAGATCAGGCAATCGAAGTCGAAGTGAGCCGTAGAAGGTCCAGAGTCGATGTCATCTGCTATGTGGATCCTGCAATAACAAGGGTTAAGTTTAAAACAAGGATGTGCAGGTTAGCACAGACCCCATTGCCATTTTATTGTTTTTCAAAACAAATATAAAACAGGAATAACAGAGATCACAATATTTGAATACGAAGAAAACGCCTTTGATTTATTAACAAAATGCATGTACATAATCCAACAAGGCCCTGACAATAAAACCACTATGCCCCGGGTAGGACATAGGGTTGTACAATGATTGGAAAAAGTAAATCATTACTCTTCGCTTGTCATCTGGATGATATCCTTGACGGACCAATTGTTGAGGCCCTCGTCTGGCTTGCTTGGATGGATCCAAGAGTCGAGGTCACAGTCGCTATCTCCGCTGTCTTTAGACGCCGCGTTGATGCTTTCGAAAATCATTCTGCCACTAGTAAACCGGATCGGCCTCTTACCTCGCGACACACTGCTAGAAGAGGAGGCTTCAGCTCCAGGAGAATATCCCAACCCAAACTTGTCTTGCTTGTTAGGTATCTCCAAAATTCGCCCTTAGCCTGGGGTAGATCCGGCTTGGACAACGGCCCGAGCTTCCTTGAATGAGGAGAGAGTCATCTCTAGCTTTTCGGTGACTACAGGAGCTACGTCCTTCACTTTGACAGCTTCGAACGCTTGGCATAGAGTCTCATGGATTTCTCCATCCATCTCAACATACTTAAAGGACGACAAATGGCTCACCATTATGTCTTCCTCGCCACAAACATTTACGATGCTACCTCCGACAGCATATTTGAGTTTCTGGTGCAACGTGGAGGTCACGGCTCCAGCGGCATGGATCCATGGCCGGCCCAAGAGATAGCTGTAGGCAGGCATGATGTCCATAATATAAAAGACCGCATCGAACGTTTCCGGACCAACTTGGATTGGCAGGGTCACCTCCCCGAAAACATGGTGTTTAGTCCCATCGAACGCCTTCACAACCAGATCACTGGGTGTGCAAATCACTCCACGAGTATCCAACTTCATTAATGCCTTCTTCGGAAGAACATTAAGTGATGAACCCGTGTCCAGCAACACGTGCGACATAATCGTTCCCCTACACTCTATCGAGATGTGCAGGGCGCTATTGTGGTTCCTCCCCTTCGGCGTCAGCTCCAGGTCTGTGAAACCTAACCCATTTCCAGCATTTACGTGGGCTATGACCTCTTCTAGCTGATTTACCGATATTTCCTGCGGTACATATGTGGCGTTCAACACCTTCAGCAGCGCGTTGCGGTGCGCTTCAGAACACAGCAACAAGTTCAAGATGGAAATCTTCGAGGGCGTCTGATGGAGATGATCCATAATCTTGTAGTCACTCTTTTTAATCAACCGCATAAACTCCTCGGCGTCTTAAACAAGCAAGTCTTTTTCTACCCCACGCGGGACCTCTTCAACGACTTTACTTTTACCTTTATCGGTAGCATCAGCTCTAACTGCTCTATCCGCCACGACCTCTGGTGGTGCAAACACCCTTCCGCTGCGAGTAATACCACTGATTCCCGCAAGGTTCTCCACGGACGATCCAAACGGTTCTAGCTCCAACTTCTGTCCGTTGCAGTAGACTTCAGCCCCATAATGCCACGGGACAGCATTAGTGCTCTCGAATGGTATCGGCCCAGCTTTGGTGATAGTAATTGTGGGCGGTCTGGGCGCGGAAATAGTTATCGTCTGGCGGGGGATGGTGATGGTGGCGACCTCATCATCTTGCTTCAGCACTACCTCTCCTGACCCACTTTCGGCCCTTCGGCTAAACTGTAATATCCCTTCAGTCATCAGACTTTGAATTCCTTCTACCAACTGTTCACATCCATCAGAACGTGTGGCACAGTCCATACACAGCTCTCCGCAACCTGGAAAGAACCCTCTTTTCATCAACTTAGCTTTAACGAAGCTAAGCGGCGTCTTCAGATCTCTGACGTCAGTCAACAAATCCGAACTCTCGTCTTCGATAATGGCGTTCACTCCGCTTCCCCTATGATTCGGCATAGGGTTCTTCGTGACATTTGGCACATTGTCCGAGAAGTTGATGACCTTGGCATCCACCATGTCCTGCACCTTGTGCTTGAAGGCTTTGCAATTCTCTATTGTGTGGCCTGGTGCCCCTGAGTGAAACTCACAAGTTGCATTCGCGTCATAACCTGGCGGAGGTGCCCCTGTCAAGGGAGTCAGGATTCTCTTCTGGATCAACTGTAGCTGAAGCAAAGTCTGCAAGAGTTACGCGTATGACATGGGCGGTGTCTCGAGGTGACGGCTCGACAAAGGTGCCCGATTCTGATACTTTCTGTACCTCTGTTGATTCGGTTGCTGCTGCTGCTGCTGTGGCTGTTAAACTGCCGGGATAGTTATGCTGGCCACCTGCTGGTGAGGACCTTTACCCTTCCTTCGAGCGTTGGTCACAATGCTCGCTTCTCCTTCCCGTCTTTTGCCACTATAAGGTTTCTTGCCTCCTCCAACTGAGGATGAATCACCTTGAATTTTCCCGAGTTTGATCCCATTTTCGATGTGCTCACCCGTGATAATTAAATCTGAGAATGTTCCAGACATACCGCTGACCAACTTCACATAGTAAACCCTTGGGAGGGTGGCTACAAACATCTGCACGAGCTTACGTTCAACCATCGGCGGCTGAACCCTAGCTGCCAACTCACGCCACCGCTGGGCGTATTCCTTAAACCCTTCATTGTTCCTCTGCGACAGATTCTGCAGCTGAACTCGGTTCGGGGCCAAGTCGCTATTGTATTGGTAGTGGTGCACAAATGCTTCAGCAAGATCCTTCCACGTGCGCACACTAGTAGGCTCCAGACTCATGTACCATTCGAGGGATGGCCCGGACAGACTATCCTGAAAGAAGTGCATCAGCAACTTCTCGTCATCAGAATGAGCTGACACTTTCCTGTAATACGATCTCAGGTGGACACGAGGGCAAGTGGTGCCCTTATATTTTTCAAAGTCAGGCACCTTGAACTTAGGAGGCACCTTGAAATCAGCAATTAGTCCCAACTTGGACATATCAACGCCCAGGGTGTTCTGGTTCTCGATATCTCTCATCTTATCCTCAAGTGCCTTGAACCTTAGACGTGCTTCAGCATTCAGCTCCCCTTCAGCACCTCTCTGAGAGAACACATCGTCCTGACGATTCTCTAGCCATGGCTGGGGCCCAAACAGATTCCCAACACCGGCATTGCCGTTGCCCAGCCCAACATTGACATTAGCTCCCAGACTCCCATTACCGACGCTCGTCGTATTGAGTCCCATGTTGACCATCACATTGCCGTTGGCACTGCCGTTTCCCCCGGTCACGGGAACACCATTCTGAGAGGTTTCGACTGGTGGAGGAGTAGGCACGGTCCCACCATGGAGTACGCCATTGCTATCGACCCTTGAAATCAGGGGCTAAACCAAGGTTCTGAGCTGATCCTGGCCATTGGCGACCGCTTGCATGAGCTCCATGAAGCGATCCATTCTTTCGCGGAGTTCTTGAACATCAGTTTGCACTTGCTCCATGATCCTGGTTTGATTAGCTCTAGTCGGATAGCGGTGAATAGGTCTCTGATCAATCCTGGAACCACCTGAAACAACCTGGAAATACAAAAGGGTTAGGAAAAACAACAAAGTGCTCGTTATGCAAATGCTTCATGCAAATGCAAACGTGTGTCTGTGCATTAGGGAGATCTCCCCCGATCCTAGTGCCTGAGTGCCGGTGCTGATAATAAGAAGAAGTCCGAGTCCAATCATGGAAATAACATCTCATATATAGAGAAAGCCCATCAAGGCAGTACACAACATCAGCGAGTACAAGAAGAATCAATAGCATGACCCCAGCCAACAAGCCTGGTGATGGTCAGCATACAACAATGATCAAAACAAAAGGAATACAAATAGTCAAGCACGGCCACGGGCGCGATACTCTTCTAACAACTCCTTCATTTCTGGATGATCAGGCAGAGTGAGTAACCCTTCGACGAGTAATTCCCTTTGCACAATGGTGTACTGAAGACCTTCGACCGAATCTTCCCATGCTCCTTCGCCGAAACAATCTTCTAGCTTCCATTTCTTGGACTCAAACGTCAGTTTGTGCTCCTTCAGGTTAGCAAGAGCCCTGTTGAGCTGGCCTTCAGCGGCGTATCTGCGAGCGGTTTCTTCATCAAACCTCTTCTCACTAGCTTTTACCTGGGCTTCCAGCTTGGAGATCTGTAGCATCAGCTTATCCTCCCGCTCTTTCCTGGTGGCTAGGGAGGCCTTCCAGTGCTGGTTGAACTTGGATGTCCTTCGATATGCTTCGTCCAAGTGCTGCTTCTTCGTAGCCAGTACATCGTTGACAGCTTTGAAGTCTTGACCCAGGCGCTCACGCTCGGCTATCTGCTTAGTCAGGTCTGTACCTAGCTGGTTCACCAGCTCCGTTTTCCTTTTGAAGGAATGAACGGCTTCGTTCCTCTCGCTTCGGAGCTGAGCCAATTCTTTCTCCAGTTCTTCGTTTGCCCTCTTCAATTCATCTCGCTCAGCTAACACCTGATTATGCTGCTGAATAGGCACAGTAGTAGGCTCTTCAATCATTGGAAGGCTTTCTGGCTTGGCAGGAAGAAACGGCATCCCTATAGCATCTGCTCTGGCTCTGATCCAAGTCTCATACGGAGGGTAGGCTTGATTATTGCTTCTCCCTAGCAATGGTTTTCCTCGCTTACTGATACCATTCCAAGCGCGCTGAAGCTTAGATAACAGATCCCCCTCTAGAAGACCAGTGAGGTACAGAGATTCCTGCACCTCTTCATCCTTCGGCGGAGCTCTCAAAGCATACGCGAACTGTCGGACCAGCAAAGACGGATTATAGTTTATACAGCCCTTCCTGCCTATCAAAGGCACGTTCGGAAACCCGCTGCAGCTGAAGATAATCTCGGTACCCAGCCTATCTCTGTCAAACCAGTCAATATCCTCTGCAGATAAACTCATCAGACGCTCGGACCACTCAGTTGTGGCTGCAGACGAAACAAAGGGACCCCTCTTGGGAAGATGACTATCAAGCCATTTATAGAGCAAAGGCACACAACATGAGACATTCTTGCCCCTTCTGTTCTCGTTTTTGTAGTGGACTGAATGGTAGACATCTCCTATCAAGGTAGGGACTGGATTCCCTGATGCAAAGATGTGAAATGCGTTGAGGTCTACAAAATCGGGCATGTTGGGGAACAAAATGATGCCATATACGTACAGAGCGAGAATGGCATTGAACACGACCCAACATCCGTCTTTGGCGCACTGCTGAGCCTTTCCCACTAAGAACTGCAAGGAGAAACCAGGAACCTTGTTCCAGCTAGACAATACCAACTCGGAGGCATCCAGATGAAGTGACGGAACCAGACTAGCCAGATCAAGCTCAGCATCCATATGAACAAAAGGCATCTGCCTCTTGATAGGCACACCTAACAAATCAGCATATTCCTCTAGCGTAGGTGCGAGAACAAAATCCTGTAAAGTGAAGCATCTCAGCGGAGGATCGTAGAACTGCAGCAGAGCGTGCAACCCATTCAACTCGAACGCAGAAGGTTTACGAACCAAACTGAGCAATTTGCCGTAAGACTTTCTGAACTCATCTCTCACAAAATCATCTGCTAAAGCAATCAAACCGGTCAGCTGAACCACATCAGGGGCAGGGAACTTGTAAGCCACGGTCTTCCTCAGAGAACCTATAACAATACAATAGGAGGCAAGAAATCCTGGATCGGGGAAACGGTACCTGCAACACAGACACACGTTAATGAAATGCAAATGAGTATGCAAAGCAATGTAAAATGCAATCATGCAGCAGGAGATCAAGGCAACTGTGCTGTGGAGATTCTGTATCAACAAAACCATAATCCTGCTCTATCAAGAACAACCACTTTCTCTGATAAGGAGAAAACCCTAGCATTGGACCACAAATCTGCTCTGCCAAGAACAACCATCTGATAGGGCCATATGCTTAAGACCATAATTCTGCTCTGTCAAGAACAAACGTCTGATAATAAGGACCTCTAATACAGGACCAAGAAATCTGCTCTGTCAAGAACACACATCTGATAATAAGGACCTCTGATACAGGACCAAGAAATCTGTTTTGTTAAGAACACACATCTGATAATAAGGACCTCTGATACATGACCAAAAATCTGCTCTGTCAAGAACAAATACACATCTGATGATAAGATCCTCTGATCCCAATCAAAAACCTGCTCTGTCAAGAACAATCATATATCTGCAGATGAGATCCTCAGATCCCAACAAAACTGATCCACTATCAAGAAAACCAGGTGGTCTGAAGGTCAAAGTTTCCTGCAATAAACCCAACCCTGCTCACAGGTATGGACCTAAACTGACTCAAGTTCGGCATCCTATGCGTTCATCAGCGTCACAGACATTCAAGAGGGGTGATACGATACCCAGAAGGTGTGGCATCACCAGCTCATGAAGCGGCCTCACTCGGCTGAATCACAAATGATCGGTCCCCAGAGTCGACAATCCTCCAAACCAACAACCCCCTCAACCCAAAGGGTTGAAAAAGAAGCCAACCGGGAGAACCTCGTCTGAGCGTGGATTTCATGAGACACTAGTGCCTTCCAAGCAAGCACGCGCCCACTAATTTCTACAACTAATGCTATGTTCACTCAAGCCTGGGTCTGGCTTCTCACTCATCAGAATGCCCCTCCCACAACAGCACAGATAATCATATCATACTGAAAGATAAAGTGCGGGAAATAAAAATGCGATAAATAAACACAACTCAACAAGTAATCATACAAGCGCTAGGATTGACTCTCGCAGGGGACGTCGGATCCCCAAACTGACTCGCATACGGGACGTTGGATCCCAAGAAACTATCAAGTCCCCAGCAGAGTCGCCAGCTGTCGCTTCCGCGAAAATAAGGTGCCGGCAAAACAGAAGAGTCGCGACCTTTCGTTATTTATCCCTCGGAGCGGGAAAAGAAACGATCGGAAAAACCTGACGAAAAAAGGGTAAGACAAGGTCATCGCAACCATTGTCTGGGTTCGGGAGTCGGTTACGCAAGGGGAAGGTATTAGCACCCCTCACGTCCATCGTACTCGATGGGATCCATGCTTGTTGTGTTTACTGGACGAGTTGGTTTATCTATCTACCTATCAAGGCTGGCTTAAACAGAAAAGAAAATGTCTCGGCAAAGTGTCGCGCTTTATGCCTACGTATTCTCATCAGAGAATGAGAAATCAGAGTCAACGTAGTTCGACCTACGACGGGTTACGGGGAAGGTGGCTCGCCAATACATCAGTATTGTGCCTACGTACTCTCAACAAGCATGAGATATCAGAGCTTACGTAGTTCGGGATAATACGGATTACGGGAATTCAGATTCATCTGTTTTATCGAGTAGGGTTAAACAGCAGTTCCAGCAGTTAGGGACAAAGCCTGTTTGCGGTGGCGCTGAAGTTTAACGACACTCTTTTCTTCAGAAAAGCTTCCTTTGAATTATGGGCCCACGGGGCAAAAGGTTTGAAGTTTGTTTTCTGTCTTTTACGGAAGAAGTGTTTTTTATTGTGTTGGCAATTTCAATCGCACTAGAGACTATGATCTGAGAGTGAATGCGTCGCATGTCACCCAAAGGGTGCCATACTAAACATCCAGACTGTTGAAAAGAAGCTCTCCAACAATCCTTTCTCAGATAGCTTAAGGCTCGTAACGTAAGAAAGAAATCATTCCTGATTACTGTATTTTAATTTGTTTCAAGATGAGAAGAGAACAGGCTCAACTATGGGGAGACTATCAAGTCCTAATGTTGTCATGCCAAGGATTCATCCTATGGTTGAGGTTTGAAACAGGGAACTCCTAGAAGTTATGATGCATAGGTTTCAACCTAAAGTTCTATCATCCTTTCCTTATCAAAGGAAATGAGAGTCCTAATGGATCATGTCAATGATAAACAGAAACAGACAAAGCATCAGCTTAAACAGTGAACAGCAATACAATAAACGACTGTAAAATGCATGCAATGCAAGTGAGGGAGGAAATGTGTGTGGGGCAGCAGCCTCCACAAGCTCATCTCAACCTCAAGCCAGATATGAATAACAACAATCATACAGCAGAAATAACAACATGCTATCAAGCAGAATATAAGAGACTGCAATCATACAGAGGAAAATAAAATGCTATCAAGCAAAATAAACCACATGGGCAAGGGAGCAGGGCTCTACCAAGTACCCGCAAGCAAAGCCACACAGTAAAAATACAAGCAGAGGGAGCAACTCAACCTCTAGTGCAATCATGCTCCTAGCTTACAGTCAATCTAGATATGAACTTATTCTAATGCATCAAGCAAAACAAACAAGCCACAGCAATACAGAAAAGAAAACAGACAAGAGAGACTCAACCAAGCACACTCTGATCTGGGGTTCCCCCTCAGAACCATAACGAACATCCGAATACTACTGCACACTGCCCACCGTAGAACTTCAACATCAAAGACATATGAAACCCTGGCCCCTGGACACTTCCAGCTTCAGCTAGAAAAGATCTTCAAGTACTTCTGAAGATAAGCATCCTTGGCCTCCAAGGATGTAAACTCTGCAGGAGGTATCTTCGACTTCAGTCTGAAGAAAATGGTCCTTGGCCTTCAAGGATACATGGATCTGCCTTCAGGCAACTCCGCCTCTGCTATAGAGTATCCGTGACTTCAGTCAGGGATATACTTCGGCCTTCAGTCCGAAAAATGAATCCTAGGTCATTCATGACCTTGGGGATAACCTTGCCTTCAGGCACCTTCGCTTCAGCTTGGGAAATCTGTGACTTCAGTCAGAGAAGTGGTATCCTGAGCCATTCATGACTCTACGGGGATTCAAACACTTTGCCTTCAGGCAAACTCCGCTTCAGCTGGAGAAACATCTTCGACTTCAGTCAGAAGAAAAACTATTCACTTGATCGCAATCAATCATCACCTCAAGACAACCGACTTGGCCTTCAGGCCAACACGGATCACCTTGAATATAGAAGTTGCATCTACAAACTTTTGAATTTTGTCTTCGGACACACGTTGATTCATCAACAAGGAAATCTGAATCCACAGGAACATTCTGATATCGCCTTCAGGCGTTCACGAAGTCAATCTTCAGATCAGACATCACCGTTGGAGCGAACATATCACGCTGCCAGGGACTTCAAGAATCATCTTGAACAAACAGCTCCGTCGGGCACCTTCAAGAATCATCCTGAACCGATAACCATTCTGGAGACTTTATTCTGCTGGGTATTCCAAGAATCTTCCTGGGCAACTCTTGCTGGGGACGCTACTGGGGAGCTCAAGAATCATCCTAAGCAAACAATTCGGGAAACTGCGCTGAGGTCTTAAGAATCATCTTAAGCAAACGGCCTTGCTGAGGAATTCAAGAATCGTCTTGAACTGAAGACTTCGCTGGGGATCTCAAAAATCATCTTGAGCGAGCGACTGTGAGGATTACACCGGGGTCTTAAGAATCATCTTAGGAAAGCGACCTCGTTGGGGAGAATGCCAGGAATCATCCTGAGCAACTGATCCTTCGGCCGAACACCTGTAAAACAAGAATGATAATAACCTAGATCATGCTTATGATGCATATGCTTTGACGCCATGCCCCACACGGTGGAAATGCTATGCGTTTATGCTAAATGCTATGCAGTCATGCACCATGATGCGGTCCCGTCAGCAAAATGAATGCCGAGGGGAGATCCTCCTGTCAAGGAGAAAGGACTACTCAGATAGAGGAATCATCCTGCTGAGGAGAGAAACTGCACGCCAATATCAATTGGACTCCGCTTGGGGAAGTGATCTTTCGGTCGACTGCTGCAGGGAAAACAACTTCAGTTGATTGCTGCAGGGGAGCGAAGCTCTACGAGAACTTGGACCTGCTGATATCAATCGCGAGAATAAACTGCGCGGCCGTCTCGGTTACTCTTCTGGGGATGATAACTCTGTGGGGAAACAACTTCAGCTGCTCAACACCCCACTGGGGAAACAACTAAACATGGTCTGATCAACCTCCAAGGATTCGGCTCTCTTGGACATCTGCAAACTCGGCTGAGGAAGGAGAAGTCATTCTGCTTCGCTGGAAAGAGTACAACTCTGGGGGGAATTACAACATCAGCTGCACCAAGCTCTGCTAGGGAAAACCACTCGTGGTCCCGACTACTCCCAAGGATTCGGCTCTCTTGGGGACCTGCGGACTCGGCCGGGGAGAGAGAAATCATTCTACTTCACTGGAGAGTACGACTCTGATGAGGAATTTCAATTCCGCTGGGGAAGAAGGAATCATCCAACTTCGGGGGAGAATACAACTCTGCAGAGGGATACAACATCAGCTGTTCCGACACTCTACTGGGGAAGACACGAGCTTCGGCACCCAAACATTTCTACGAAATCTGCACTTGTGACCCGGTGCTGGGGGAATGAGCTTTGGCCCTCGGCTCAGCTGATGAGGTGACGTTCCTTCAGGATGCGTCTGCTTGGGGAAGAGAATCATCTCTGCCTGGGGAGACATATCAATCCTCACTATCCTGCGTTCAGATGTTGCGGAGGAGAGCCTACTGAACACTGCTGGAGAGGGAGGACTCGCCCTGCTTCGGGGATGCGCACGGCACACTGTCTGGAAGGTGCTACACCTGCAACAACACAAACAAACAGACAAGATACCCTCCTCAAAGGGCCTATCAAGATTACTATCTCGTGACAGTATTCAGGTAATTAATTGTTTCAACAATCAATGGGCCTAGTCCCGTAAGTTTATGTATGCGCATTTTATCAAAAACATCGGCGTTTTCATTCGCAAACAAAACAGATAAATGCTACATAGGTAAGCAGAATTGCTGAATAATATGCATTTTATTGATGGTGAACCCCTGAATGGGCAGAAATGTTATACAACAGAGGCAAGCTCCTGGAATGAGGAAGCCGCGCAAAAATAAAACATAAATATACATCAGTGTATACAAATGTCGGCAGCGAGGCGTAGACGAACACCATGAGTTGATCCCTCTAAGACCCACTCGACTTCGATACTTCTCCGACGCTTCAGTCTTCGAAAGAGATTGATTCAGATAAACGGCCCTCAGGTCCTCCAAACCACAAAACAATGAAAGTCCATACGCGGAATGCAGTCATTTGCTTATTCGAATCCCTAACTTTTGCGTGAACCGCCCTTTACGGGTTTTCAGTTCGCCGGGATACCCTTTTTTGCCGAAGCCGCCCAGTGTAGGTTTTCAACTTCGCGGGTGTACATTTTTTCAATATATCCCTAATTTTTGCCCGAACCTTTTATTCTGTTTTTGGTTCGCCGGGATGCCCCTTTTTTGCCTGGACTCTTTCTTTTTTGTCCAGCGGGTCTCTTTCAAGCAAAGTATTTTTTAACTGCGTCTGCGTTCATCGGGGATGCAAAATCTTCACCATCTATCGTGGATAACAACAAAGCTCCTCCCGAAAAGACCTTGCTGACGACATACGGCCCTTCGTAATTCGGAGTCCATTTGCCCCGGTGATCGGAGTGTGGCGGAAGAATCTTCTTCAGGACGAGATCACCCGTCTGAAAGCTTCTAGGACGCACCTTCTTGTCATAAGCTTTCTTCATTCGGCTTTGGTATAGGCGACCAAATGCAATCGATGCTAACCTCTTCTCGTCCATCAGGCTGAGTTGGTTCAAACGATTCGTAATCCATTCTGCCTCGTCGAGTTTCACATCAACCAAAACTCGCAAAGAAGGAATCTCCACTTCTAACGGTAGGACAGCTTCCACACCGTACACCAAGGAGAAAGGAGTTGCCCCGGTCGACGTACGCACCGTCGTACGATAACCGTGCAAGGCAAACGGCAGCATCTCGTGCCAATCTTTGTACGTCACAACCATCTTCTGAACAATCTTCTTTATGTTCTTCTTGGCGGCTTCGACGGCGCCATTCATCTTCGGCCGGTAAGGAGATGAGTTGTGGTGTTCAATCTTGAAGCTCTGGCACAGCTCCTTCATCATCTTGTTATTCAAATTCAAACCATTATCAGTAATGATCCGCTCGGGAATTCCATAGCGACAGATGATGTCCCTCTTTATGAATTTAGCTACCACCTGCTTGGTCACATTAGCGTACGAGGCTGCCTCCACCCATTTGGTGAAGTAGTCGATAGCTACCAGAATGAAGCGATGACCATTGGATGCAGTGGGCTCGATCTTGCCTATCATATCGATGCCCCACATGAAGAACGGCCAAGGGGAGGACATGACATTCAATGGGCACGGCGGCACATGAACTTTGTCAGCATAAATCTGGCATTTATGACATTTCTTCGCGAATCTGAAGCAATCCGACTCCATAGTCAGCCAGTAATACCCTGCTCTCAGGATCTTTCTCGTCATGGCATGACCGCCAGCGTGCGTACCAAATGTGCCCTCATGGATTTCTTCCATGAGCATACTCACCTCTTTCTCGTCTACACATCTGAGTAGCACGAGATCGTGATTTCTCTTATACAGCACTCCATCAGGATTGAGATAAAAGTTTCCAGATAGCCTCCTCAGAGTCTTCCTATCCTGATTTGACGCACCCGCAGGATACTCCTTAGTCATAAGGAAGGTCTGGATGTCGTGGAACCATGGTTTGCCGTCGGTGGCATCCTCGATTGCAAAGACAAATGTCGGTCTGTCAAGACACGAAAGCACAATTCTTGGAGCCTCATTCCAAAAATTGACTTTGTACATTGAAGCCAACGTGGCTAAGGCATCAGCCATCTGATTTTCAGCCCTGGGTACATGATGGAGTTCCACTCGATCGAAGAAAGGAAGCAGCCTCCTGGCATAATTCATGTACGGCACCAAGTTCGCTTGACGAGTTTCCCACTCCCCTTTAATCTGATTGATTACAAGTGCTGAGTCACCATATACGTCTAGATTCTTGATTCTCAAATCAATTGCCTCTTCTAGACCCATAATACATGCTTCATACTCTGCTTCATTGTTGGTAACTGGAAACGTCAGTCTCGCAGTAAACGGGATGTGGGATCCGTGAGGAGTCGTGATGATAGCCCCGATACCACTTCCATAGGAATTAACCGCTCCGTCGAATATCAACTTCCACTGAGACTTCCTATCTGGCCCCTCATCGGGAAATGGCTCATCGCAATCCTTCGCTTTGAGAAACATAATATCCTCGTCAGGGAATTCAAATTTCATCGGCTGGTAGTCTTCGATTGGCTGTTCGGCAAGGTAATCAGACAATACGCTTCCCTTAATGGCTTTCTGGGAGACATACTGAATATCATATTCTGTTAACACCATTTGCCATCTGGCAATCCTGCCCGAAAGAGCCTGCTTCTCGAAGACGTACTTGATCGGATCCATCTTCGAAATTAGCATAGTGGTGTGATTGAGCATGTACTGTCGTAGACGTTTGGTAGCCCAAGCTAGTGCACAACACGTCTTCTCCAGCATCGAGTATCGAGACTCACACTCAGTGAACTTTTTACTCAAATAATAAATGGCATGCTCTTTTCTGCCCGTCTCGTCGTGCTGACCGAGAACACACCCCATACTATTCTCCAGAACCGTCAGGTACATGATTAATGGCCGTCCAGCCACTGGGGGTATCAAGATTGGAGGTTCTTGAAGATACTGCTTTATTTTGTCGAATGCCCTCTGGCAATCCTCATTCCAAGTAATCGCCTGATCTTTCTTTAAAAGTTTGAACATCGGTTCACAAGTGGCCGTGAGCTGAGAGATAAACCTTGCAATGTAGTTTATTCAGCCCAAGAAACCACGAACTTCTTTTTCTGTTTTCGGCGCTGGCATTTCTTGGATAGCTTTTATTTTCGCAGGATCAACTTCGATACCTCGTTCACTAACGATAAACCCCAATAACTTTCCGGACCGCACTCCGAAAGTGCACTTGTTAGGATTCAGCCTCAGCCTGAATTTCCTAAGCCTTTCAAAAAGCTTCAATAAGTTGACCAGATGCTCTTCCTCCGTTTGGGACTTTGCAATCATGTCATCAACATAGACCTCGATCTCATGATGAATCATATCATGAAACAAAGTTACCATTGCTCGCTGGTAGGTGGCCCCTGCGTTCTTCAGACTGAAGGGCATTACCTTATAGCAAAATGTTCCCCAGGGGGTGATAAACGTCGTTTTCTCCATGTCCTCCGGTGCCATCTTAATCTGATTGTAACCGGAGAAGCCATCCATGAACGAAAACACGGAAAACTGGGCTGTGTTGTCGACCAACACATCGATATGAGGCAACGGGAAATCATCCTTGGGGCTCGCCCTATTCAAATCCCGATAATCGACGCACATGCGTACCTTATCGTCCTTCTTCGGTACAGGCACTATGTTGGCGACCCACGGAGGGTAAGTGGTAACGGCTAGAAATCCTGCGTCCAACTGCTTCTGGACTTCTTCTTTGATTTTTACAGCCATATCTGGTCTCGTCCTCCTAAGCTTCTGCTTGACTGGAGGGCAATCTTCTCGCAACGGCAAACGATGAACCACGATGTCCGTGTCAAGTCCGGGCATATCTTCATATGACCAAGCAAAGACGTCACTATACTCTCGAAGCATCTCGACCAGTCTATGCTTGACATCATTCTGCAACGCAGCCCCTACTCTGACATTTCTGACGAGCTCTTCAGAACCCAGATTTATGATCTCAATATCCTCCTCGTGAGGCAGAATAACCTTTTCCTCTTGTCTCAACAAGCGGGCCAACTCTTCCAGAAGGTCTTCGTCTTCATCAACCTCATCCTCGGCTTGATAGATCGGGAAATCGAAGTCGTAGTGATCCGTAGAGGGTCCAGAGTCAATGTCGTCTGTTACGTGGATCCTGCAAGAACAAGGGTTAAGTTTAAAGCAAGAATATGCAGGTTAGCATAAACCCCGTTGCCATTTTGCTGTTTTTCGAAATAAACACAAAGCAGGAATAACAGAGAACACAATATTTGAGTACGAAGAAAACGCCTTTTATTTATTAACAAAATGCATGTACATAATCCAACAAGGCCCTGACAATAAAGCCACTATGCCCCGGGCAGGACATAGGGTTGTACAAAGATTGTAAAAAGCAAATCATTACTCTTCACTTGTCAGCTGGATAATCTCCTTGATGGTCCAATTGTTGAGGCGCTCGCCCGGCTTGCTTGGCTGAATCCAGGCGTCAAGATCACAATCGCTATCCCCGCTGTCCTCAGACGCTGCGTTGATGCTTTCGAAAATTACTCCACCCTTGGTGAATAGGATCGGCCCCTTTCCACGAGACGAAGACGAAGAAGATGAAGCTTCAGCTTCAGGAGAATACCCCAATCCAAACTTATCCTGCTTGATTGGTATGTCCAAAACATGCCCCCAGCCTGGGGTGGAACCGGCTTCGACGACGGCCCGAGCTTCCTTGAATGAGGAGAGATTCATTTCTTGCTTCTCTACGACGACAGGAGCTACCTCTTTCACCTTGACGGTTTCAAATGCTTGGCAGAGAGTTTCATGGATCTCGCCATCCATTTCAACATATTTAAAAGATGACAAGTGGCTCACCATAATGTCCTCCTCGCCACAGACGGTTACTATGCTGCCCCCGACAGCATACTTGAGCTTTTGATGCAGCGTGGACGTCACGGCACCAGCAGCATGGATCCATGGCCGACCTAAAAGGCAACTGTAGGCAGGCATGATATCCATGATACAGAAAACCGTATCGAACGTCTCCGGACCAACTTGAATTGGCAGGGTCAACTCTCCGAAAACGTGGCGCTTAGTTCCATCAAAGGCTTTCACCACTAAATCACTGGGCGTGCAAAGCAATCCACGGGTGTCCAACTTCATTAGTGCCTTCTTCGGAAGCACATTAAGCGACGATCCCGTATCCACCAGGACATGCGACATGATAGTGCCTCTGCACTCTATCGAGACGTGCAAGGCGCTATTGTGATCTCTCCCTTTAGGAGTCAGCTCTAAATCTGTGAATCCCAGCCCATTGCCAGCGTTAACATGGGCTACCACCTCCTCTAGCTGATTTACTGATATCTCTTGCGGCACGTAGGCAGCGTTCAATACCTTTAGCAACGCGTTGCGGTGCGCTTCAGAACACAGCAACAAGTTAAGAATAGAGATCTTTGACAGAGTCTGATGAAGATGATCTACAATCTTGTAGTCGCTCTTCTTGATTAATCGCATGAACTCTTCAGCATCTTTAACTAGCAAATCTTTTTCTGCCCCAGAAGGGACCTCTTCGACAGCTTTGCTTTTACCCTTTTCCGCAGCGTCAGCTCGGACCACTTTCTCTGTTGCAACCTCTGCTGGCGCGAACACTCTTCCGCTTCGAGTGATGCCACTGACTCCGGCAAGATTCTGCACAGTCGATCCGTACGGCTCAAGCTCTAACTTCTGACCATTGCAATAAACTCCGGCACCGTAATGCCATGGAACGGCGTTAGTGCTTTCAAATGGGATTGGCCCGGCTCTGGTGATAGTAATTGTAGGTGGTCGGGACGCAGAAATAGTAATAGGTTGACGAGGAATAGTGATGGTGGCAACTTCATCTGCCTGCTTCAGCACGACCTCCCCTGATACGCTTTCAATGCTCCGGCTGAACTGCAAAATACCCTCAGACATCAGACTTTGGATACCTTCTACCAGCTGCTCACACCCATCAGGAAGTGTAGCACAAGCCATACATAACTCTCCGCATCCAGGGAAGAAGCCTTTCTTCAGCAACTTAGCCTTGACAAAACTAAGTGGCGTCTTCAAGTCTTTGACATCAGTCAGCAAGTCTGAACTCTCCTCTGTGATAACGGCATTCACTCCGCCTCCCCTATGGTGAGGCATGGGGTTTTTGGTAACGTTGGGCACGCTATCAGAAAAGTTGATGACCTTGGTGTCTACCAAGTCCTGCACTTTGTGCTTGAAAGCTTTACAGTTCTCAATCGTATGGCCCGGTGCCCCAGTATGGAAATCACAAGTGGCGTTCGCATCATACCCCGGTGGTGGTGCCCCTGTTAAGGGAGCCAACGTCCTCTTTTGAACTAGCTGAAGCTGAAGCAGAGTTTGCAGAAGCTGCGCATACGACATAGGTGGAGCTTCAAAATGACGATTTGCCAAGGGAGCCCGATTCTGATATTTCCTGTACCCCTGCTGACTCTGTTGCTGCGGTTGCTGCTGCTGCTGCTGCGGAGGAGCTGCCGGGATATTTATGCTAGCAATCTGCTGCTGAGGGCCCTTGCCCTTTCTCCGAGCATTGGTGATAGCACTGGCATCTCCTTCTCGACGCTTGCCAGCGTAGGGTTTCTTACTACCTCCTCCAGCTGAGGATGATTCGCCCTGAATTTTTCCGATCTTTATACCGTTCTCAACATGCTCGCCCATAGTGATGAGAGCCGAGAATGTTCCAGACATGCCACTGACCAGCTTTTCATAGTAGATTCCAAGAAGGGTAGCCACAAACATCTGCACTAGCTTGCGCTCAACCATCGGCGGTTGGACCCGAGCAGCCAATTCACGCCACCGCTGGGCGTATTCTTTAAAGCTTTCATTGTTCCGCTGTGAGAGATTCTGGAGCTGAACTCGGTTGGGGGCCAAGTCGCTGTTGTACTGATAGTGGAGGACAAACGCTTCAGCGAGATCTTTCCACATGCGCACTGTAGCGGGCTCCAAGCCCATGTACCATTCGAGTGATGGACCAGAAAGACTATCTTGGAAGAAGTGCATCAGCAACTTCTCATCGTCAGAATAGGAGGACATCTTTCTATAATAAGATCGAAGGTGGACACGGGGGCAAGTAGTACCCTTATACTTCTCAAAGACAAGCACCTTGAACTTATGAGGTACCTTAAAGTCAACAATCAACCCGAGCTTGGACATATCAACGCCCAATGTATTCTGATTTTCAATGTCTCTCATTTTGTCTTCCAGCGCTTTGAACCTGAGTCGAGCTTCAGCATTCAACTCTGCTTCCACACCTCTTTGAGAGAATACGTCATCCTGATGGTCCTCCAGCCACAGTTGAGGCACCAACAGATTTCCGACACCAGCATTGCCGTTGACCGGCCCTATGTTAACATTGGCTCCCAGACTACCATTGCCGACGCCTGCCGCATTGAGTCCGATATTAGTCATCAGATTGCCGTTAGCACTGCCGTTGCCCCCGGCAACAGGAACAACATTCTGTGGAGCATCCACTGGAGGAGGAGTAGGCACGGCCCCGCCGTGAAGTATGCCATTACTATCAACCCTGGAGATCAGAGGTTGAACCAAAGTACGAAGCTGGTCCTGACCATTAGCGACCACTTGCATCAGTTCCATAAAACGGTCCATCCGTTCACGGAGCTCTTGAACATCTGACTACACCTGATCCATGATCCTAGTCTGATTAGCGCGAGTTGAGTAACGGTGAATGAGTCTTTGATCAATCCTGATGACCGGAAGCAGCTCGGAACCTGTGAACCTGAAAAACCTATCAACATTAAAGGTTAGGACAAGCAACAAAATGTATGTCATGCAAATGCTTTATGCAGATGTATGCGTGTGTCCGTGTGCTTGAGAGATTTCCCCCGATCCTAGCGCCTTAGTACCAGTGCGGTCAATAACCAGAAGAATAGAAATCTGAGCCCAATCATGGACCAGCGATAGCCAACTCCGACACATCAGGAATCGAGAACTCGTACGCAACAGTCTTTCTGAGAGAGGCTGTAGTAATACAATAAGAGGCGAGAGATCCTGAATCGGGGAAACAGTACCTGTCACAGACACACGTCAATGGAATGCGAATGATCATGCAAACTAATGCAAAATGCAGGCATGCAACAATATATCCAGGTGGCTGCTGTGGAGATTCGGTATCAACAGTCACTGATGAGAAGGAAACCCCGGTGTAAGACCACTAATCTGATCTGCCCGGAATAATCATCTAATAGGACCAAGATCAAAATTCTGCTCTGCCGAGAACAAATGCCTGGTAACAAGGACCCCGGATGTATGATCAGAAAACGTCCGCTGATGAAGTCCTCAGACCCCAAATCAAAAATCTGCCCTCTCAAGAACAAACGTACAGCTGCTGACGAGATCTTCAGACCCCACTCAAAATCTGCCCTATCAAGAACAAACAACATCTGCTGATGAGATCTTCAGACCTTACTCAAAATCTGCCCTATCAAGAACAAACCTCTGATGACAATACTCTGATCAAAACCTGCTCTATCAAGAACAGACGAATCTGCCACTGGAAACCCTGGTACCAACATAACTGATTCACTGTCAAGAAAACCAGGTAGTCTGAAGGTCAAAGTTTCCTGCAATAACCCAATCCCACTCACATGTATGGACCTAATCCACGGACAAAGGTACGACATCCTATGCGGTCATCAGCGTCACAGACTTTCATGAGTGATGATACGATTCCCAGAAGGAGTGGCGTCATCAAGTCATGAAGAGGCCCCACTTAGCTGACTTCCAAATGATCGGTCCCCAGAGTCGACAATCCTCACGTCTGGACTCCCCTCAGATCCTTAGGACCGGAAAGGAGCACCTCTGCAAGAATCTCGTCTGAGCGCAGATTTTCGTAGGGAACTGTGCCTGCTCAGCAGACAGGTTCGTCTACTACTTCTCCGCAACTATATCTAGGTGTATACTCAAGCCCAGGTCCGGCTTCTCACTCATAGTAACATCCCTCTCCCACAGCAGCACAGATAATCATATCAAACTGGAAATAAAATGCAGGAAATAGAGTGCGAGAAGTAAAAATGCGGTAAATAAAAGCAACCCAACAAGCAAACATACAAGTGCTAGGATTGACTCTCATAGGGAACCAGAAAACCAGAGATTCTGGGTTGAATCCCCAGCAGAGTCGCCAGCTGTCGCTTGCGCGAAAATAAGGTGCCGGCATGACAGAAGAGTCGCCACCTTTCGTTATTTATCCCTCTGAGTGGGAAAGGAAACGATCGGGAAAACCTGACGAATGAGGGTAAGACAAGGTCATCGCAACCATTGTCTGGGTTCGGGAGTCGGTTACGCAAGGGGAAGGTATTAGCACCCCTCACGTCCGTCGTACTCGACGGGATCCACGCTTGTTGTTTGCTTGGACGGGTTGGTTTTATTCTATCTACCTATCAAGGCTGGCTGAAAAAGAAAAGAAAAATGACTCGGCAAAGCGTCGCACTTTATGCCTACGTATTCTCATCAGAGAATGAGAAATCAGAGTCAACGTAGTTCGGCCTACGAAGGGTTATGGGGAAAGGTTAAAGGTTTCTCGCTAGGATGTCGCATCCTATGCCTACGTACTTTCATCTGGTATGAAAGATCAGAGCAAACGTAGTTCGGGAAACTACGGGTTATTTCCTGAAAGAAGAAATGCTTTTTATTGTGTTTGCGATTTCAACCGCACTAGAGACTATGACCTGAGAGTGAATGCGTCGCATGTCACCCAAAGGGTACCAGACTAAACATCCAGACTATGGAAAAGAAATTCTCCCACAATCCTTTCTCAGATAGCTTAAGGCTCGTAACGTACGAAAGAAATCATTCATGATTACTGTATCTTAAACTGCTTTGAGATGAGAAGAGAACAGGCCCAACTAGGAGGGAGACTATCAAGTCCTACTGTTATCATGCCATGGATTCATCCTATGGTTGAGGTTTGAACAGGGAACTCCTAGAAGTTGTCGTGCATAGGTTTCAACCTAAAAGTCTATCATCAAATCCTTATCAAAGGAAATGAGAGTCCTAAGGGATCATGTCAATGATACACCAAAACAGACAAAGCATCAGCTTAACAGTAAAATGCATGCAATGCAAGTGAGGGAGGAAATGTGTGTGGGGCTTCAGCCTCCACAAGCTCATCTCAACCTCAAGCCAGTCATGAAATAACAGTAATCATACTGAAAAATAAACAACATGCTATCAAGCAATATACAGATAAAAGAAATGAAGTGCCATCAGGCAAACAAACCACAGGCTTGAGAAAGAAATGATCTACATCTAGACTCTAATCCTAAAACAAAACAAAACCCTAATCAAATATCTAAGCAAAGCCCTAAAGCAAAACCCTACACAAAAGAAAACAATCCCAGTCTTCAAGCTTCAAAACAAGCTTACCAAAGAAAGGGAGCTAAGTAGGCAGACTCATAGTGCCCTCCTCAGGAAAGCACTAGGAGGCTTATACTCAGGAATCATATCCTATGTGGCTCAACAACTGTGATCAGTTTACATTCCTCCTCAGGAGAAATTAAACTCACATGAAGGCTCCAACATCACTGGATACTTAAGAAATCCTACATGAACTAATGGAACTAAGTGAACAGACCCATATGACCTTCCTCAGGAAAGTACTAGGAGGCTTCCACTTAGGAATTGTATCCCATGTGGCTCAACAACTGTGATCAGTTTACATTCCTCCTCGGGAGAAACTAAAATCACATGAAGGCTCCAACATCATTGGATACTTAAGAAATCCTACATGAACTAATGGAACTAAGTGAACAGACCCATAGGACCTTCCTCAGGAAAGTACTAGGAGGCTTCCACTTAGGAATCATATCCCATGTGGCTCAACAACTGTGATCAGTTTACATTCCTCCTCAGGAGAAATTAAACTCACATGAAGGCTCCAACATCATTGGATACTTAAGAAAGAGGTGAGAAGAAAGAATGAAAGACATCCATAGTGCCTTCCTCAGGAAAGTACCATGGATTTCCCTCAAACTTCAGGATCTCAAACCTCACAAACAGAGAACAAGCTCCAACCTCTCAGTCTCTGAGTCTTGATCTTCAATCTTCTCCTTCATCATGCTCCTTCAATAAGGTCTTCAAAACAAACTAAGCTCCACAACAAACTCCCAAAAATAAACCTCAGAGATAAACAGATGCCACACAGACAGTCAATACAATCAGTCAACTTCTGAAAATACCTAAAAATACTAAAGCAAGAGGGAAAAATCTAACAATCATTCACAAGGGTCTATAACATCTACCCACAACATCCATACATGCCCATACCCAAAAATCAAGACAAAACTCTCTAAAGAAAATGAACTATTTCACCTATGCATTCTTAAACCCTAATTAGGTACCCTAATGCTAGCCTAATTAAACTAATCAAATTTTAATCTAAAAATCAAGAATTAAATCCTATGGGGAACTATGATTCAATATCTAACTATGCCAAAAAGAATGAACTAAAAATCCTAAGGGAAGGTCCTAAAAGAAATTCTACAAAATTGAATATCAACCTAAACATTATAAAAAGCTATTTAAATGAAAAATATACTAAAAATATTAAAAGAAAATAAAATGCCAATTTTATTTATTTATAATTTTCTAGACAGGATTATGAGCATGGAGAAAAAACAAGAATTAAAAAATACTAATTTTTCTATTTTCTATGAATTTTATAATATGCAATAAAATGTAAAAGAAATGAAAATAAAAGAATAAAAAGAAAAAGGGGAGGGGGGTGTTAAACTTAAAGCGCCCAGTTGATTTTATGATGGTCCCAGGAATATGGGGGTGCGCGTATCAAGTTGGTAGGCCCAAGCGCTATCAGAAAAATCAAAAGAAAAAATAAAAATAAAAATGGAAAAATAACGGTATGAATAGCAACTTAATTCAGTTTAAAAGTTGGATTGGGCCGCGCGAGGGGTGCAAACAGCAAGATTTTGCTGAGGCCCAGGTCTCCCACTTAATGAAACGGCAACGTATTGCCTCAAGGGATTCCCTCCGTTTTTTCTTTTAAATTCCAACCGTTGGATGAGGTTAAAAAGTCAAGTGAATGGGATTGATCCAACGGCCAATGGATTGTCTTCTTCATTGGGCTTGCTAGGGTTTCATGAGCTTCCACTAACACGCATCCTCACATACAAACTTCCCTCGCTCGGTTCTCTCTCATTTCTCAACGAAACTCCCTCCTGTAAAGAGCAATTTTGCTCAGTTTCTCGAGAAGAATACAACCATGTTGATAGTTTCCATTAAATCTTATCCAAGCATCAAACCCGATACCCCCAACTCCATGGATACTCCAACCTCAAGCTTAATATCTTTCCAGTTTCTTGATACTATCATACTCAGCACGTGGCCCTGATGATTCTAAGCTATTAATCTTGCATTAATATCCACTGCAACCCGAGTTCTTGTTCAACAAAGAATTGATGTTCAATGTCCAACCTTCATAGAATGCGCCCTAAGTCTCTAGATTTACTCTCCTAATGGTCACTAATCACTTTATGCTAACCACTTATTCTAAAAACACGTAAATAAGGAGATACAAGAGAATTTGCAAAACCTGATTTTTGTAATGGCAGATATGATTGCACTCCAACTCAAGCCTTGAAACTCTCCATGAGTGATCTTTGATGGATTGTAGGAGTTCTGTATGCAATAGTTCTTGATAACACCCTTTGAATCACTCTAGCCACTTCTTCATGCAACTTGGAGGGAAGCTTTGGATCTCATGAACCAGCCACGAATTCCTCTCAATTTTGTTTGCCAATTGCTCTATGATGATGGTAGATGATGATGATAACAAGAATTATGATGATTGATGGAGTTTCAATGGAGTTTGAAAGCAAAATGCAAGATGGAGTTATGGAATCAAACTATGTGGTGCAAGCACTCTCAATCACCAACCAGGGCATGGATCATCTCTAGGGCATATATAGATGTCAAAAGAAGTGTGTGGAAGCCTTGAGAACCTTCCAAGAAGTTTCTAGAATGTATCATGCAATGAGAATTTGAATTTTCTATATTTAGTAAATCTCATGCAATCTCATGATAAACCATGCAATCCCACTTAATTTCTCCTCAAATGATATTATGATATGAGAACAAGGTCTTACAAATCCTTATGTAGCATTTTCTCACTTTCTCCTTTGGTGCCTTAAAATGCAAGAAACAAATTTACAAAGCAACTCCAATTTTTAAGCCTAAACTCAAAAATGTGGATAAACCATTGTTTTTAAAATGATGTTTGGAGTCAAAATGACATATTGGATGACCCATTTTGGATTTGTAGATCTCTCAAACCAAAATTCCATTTCAACTTTTTTAACTTATAAGCCATTTACAAGCCATTTGCACCACTTTTAAAAATCCATGCTCTAAGCTTTTCCAAACTTTCACACCCTCTTTTCTAGCCTTAAAATCCCATTTTGAACAACTTTTATGTTTTTAGTTTTTTCATTTGAGGCTTGGAAATAGGAGATATGGCCTTTGCTTAAAATGACCTATAACTTCCAAATGACCAAAATACCCCTGTCTTGTTCAAACCATAAGTTGAGTTCTATAAATCCTATCAAGGACTTCTAGTACTATCTAGAAAGCTAAGAAGATTATATTCAACATTCATGTTGACCAAGAGATCATAGGAATCATCCTACTAGGGCAAAAGTTATCTACAAGTTGGGTGACTTTCAAGGACCCAGACTCACACACCTCAGCTGACCTGTAATTTGTCAAAACCATAACTTGAGCTCTGCAACTCCTATCAAGGACTTCTACCACTCCAATTAAAGCTAAGAACAATCTCTACAACATTCATGTTGTGGGGAAGATGAGATATCAATCACATCTTGAGCTAAACCTGCCTGGAAGATAGGGGTCAAATTAGGGTTTTTCACTAACAATCCCTGGAAACCCTAACTCAAAACTTCTCAAACTCCTCAATCATGATGAGTTGGTCTATGAATCATATTTATAACATTTCCACCCATCATTCCATGATCTCATGGCCCTTGGATTAGGTCTCAACCTTCTCCAAATCTTCAGCTGATCTAGGATTGACCCAGTCAAAACCCTAATTCTACCATTCATGGCTGAATCTTCTGAATTCTTGCATAATGACCTCTCTGGGCTTCATGATGGCTTTCAAGACATCTCATAGGCTTTCTCAAATCTCCAAGTTCATTCTCAAAGTCTCAGAATCATCTGAAGAGCTCCCACAACTCTCAAGCTATGAAGCACACAACCTTGGTTTCAACCAATTCCTCTGAGGGTCTCTTGAACTTTCTGATGAAGGTATCAACTTCCAAACACTTGATGGGTAAATAAATGTTGGTCAAATTTTGGGGTGCAACACAAAGCCACACAGTAAAAATACAAGCAGAGGGAGCAACTCAACCTCTAGTGCAATCATGCTCCTAGCTTACAGTCAGTCTAGATATGAACTTATTCTAATGCATCAAGCAAAACAAACAAGCCACAGCAATACAGAAAAGAAAACAGACAAGAGAACAGATCAACTCCTCTCTCAACTCCAAGCCTCAGCTCCTTAGTCAATTCCACCTTCAGGCTTCACTCTTAACTACAAGTATCAACTTGATTCCTTCAGGCTCTCAACCTCAAAGTAAGTATCAACTCATCCTCTGCTCTCCAAGCCTCAGCTCTACACTCAATCTCAATTGAATCCTCTTCATAAGTATCAACTTAGTCTTCAAGCTTCAGCTCTCTTTGCTTTACCAGTCTCAACTTGGTCTTCTCTTCCTACAAACTTCAGCTTCTCAGAGTAATCTTCAATCATCTAGAAGTGTCAACTTCATCCTTCAGTCTCTAAGCCTCAGCTCTTCATTCAGTCTTTACTGGATCTTCATTGGGTCTTCAAGTATCAACTTGTTTCTTCTTGCTCTTCAAGCTTCAGTTACCATGGCAATGCTCAGGGAATCATCCTCTTCCATACTCTTCAATGAAGTCTTAATCTCCACACTCAAGCCCAACATCTTCAAGATACTCCAACCAGAAGAAATCACTTGACTGGATAAGCTAGGATATTAAACTGCTTATTGACCACCAAAGGTGACCTTTAAGGGTTCAACATCAAAAGAATGGTTCCCTCAAAGGTTCTACTTCCTAGGAACAATCACTTATCCCTCCAAAGGAGGGAGGTGAATACCCTGGAAGGACCTTGAATCATGGGGAAGAATGGAGGTGAAAGATACCATCCATGTTTAAGAAAGAACTTAACTAAGTCTAAGCTCTACTTAATTCCTAACCCTAAAACAACAACAAAACAAACAAGTCTTCAAGCTCTCAAGCTCCTTCTTCAATCTTCAAGTCTTC